>APFE031250251.1:89194-106148 GCA_000404065.3 Pinus taeda
ATAAATAAAACATGGTCAACACTAAAATATGGGGCTAAGGCTCATTAAACAAATAACAAAACTACTAAAAGGAGTTACGAACGAATAGGATGATAAAATACATTAAAAAACACGAAGGATCAAGAATATAAACTCTAAAGAAGAATAAATCAACAACAAATACTATAAAAAGGATGCCAATACCTACATAGGTAAATAATCAAACAAAATAAGTCCCAAAAAGAAGCCTAAAAAACTATGAGGTCAGGAGAGAAACCCAACTTCTAATAATATTCCAACCATCATCTCTATTCAAATTATTGGGTATTTTTTCAATTTCTAGGGCCTCCCTCAATTTACGATGATGAAAGTGACTAACCCTAGCAACGACTTGGGCATCCTCAATGCAGATGTGATGCTTAGATTTATTTGCATGCTCTGCCAAAGCAGAGAAGCGAGTCCTGCCATGCTTGATTTCAGCGGCATGCTCACGAATCCTTTGATTAATTGAGCGACCAGTCTCACCAATGTAGAGAGTCCCACAAGAGCATGGAATAACGTAAACACCCTTCATATTCTTGGGGTCCACTGGGTCTTTTACAAATCTAAGGGAGCTCCAGATGGTATTTAAAGGCCTAAAGGTTGAAGCCACCTTATGCTTCCTTAGGATCCTCGCAATTTTGTGTTATTTTTTATTTTTATAATTTTAATTTAAAAAAATAATTCTTAAATTTATTATTTTTTTATTTATTATATTATTAAATTATTATTATTTTAACTTTAAAAAAATGGTTTTAGATATTTTTTTTGGTTTAATTTGTTTTTCTTTAAATTATATATATTTTGTGAAAAAAAATCATTTATTTTATTTTATTTTTCATTAATTTTTTACAAGTTAATTTTTGGTTTTTTTATTATTATTATTATTTTTTTTTTACCAACATGAAAATCACCAACATTTGAAAAAATATTCACACTTAATTCATTAGAAAATTTGAAGTGAAAAAAATAAGCGCTCTAAACAAAAAGGGTTGATGCTCATCAACACTTTTCAAAATAAAGATGAAAATCACTAACAAAAAAAAATGTTCACACTTGATACATAAAAAAATTTAAAGTGTAAAAAATAAGCCTTCTAAAAAAATGTGTTGATGTTGCATCAACACTTTTCAAAATCAACATGAAAATCACTAACATTTAAAAAAATTGTTCATATTTGATACATAAAAAAATTTAAAGTGCAAAAACTATGCTAAAAAAAAGGTGTATTCTAAATCACCATTTTTCAAAATCAAGTGATTTTTTGCGACCTTAAAAAAATGGGTACAAGTAATTTTGTCGTTTGATCGGTAACTATGTTCATTATATCAGAGGTGTGAATTGAATATTTGATATCGAAGGTGTGAAAGGATAACATTTGATTAGAAAGTCCCGATACCAGAATTGCGATATGAATAGCGAGAGGTTTATCAGAGATCATAAGTTTAGCAATATCGAAAATCATCGATCAGAGGAGATGATTATCAGAAGTTGGAAGGACTGACATATTTGGATATCGATAGGATTGGTATATCAGAGGTCGAGAATGAACAACCCCGATATAAAGTTTCTTGGGTGACATGGCAGGCGGAGATCACAAATCATGACTGTGAACTGATTATTTTGTGTAAGCCCTTTATTAAACCTTGTTAAATTATTTATCAAGCAGAATAGAGGTGGGGACATATCAGGGTTTTAATATATCACAACATTTAAACATTGTAACCCTGATATGTGATCTTTGTGATATGCATAAACTACAAAAAAATGTTGCATAAGATGAAGGCCTTGGATATCATAAGGGCTTATATTGCAATTTTTGGGTTGAGGCTCCCCGATATCCAAAAGACCAGGGGTTCCGATATGTGTAAGCCTGATATATATAATAGTCTGATTGCCACTTGTATTAAATTTATGAATGAAGTTTAAATGTTTGTGTTTCAAAACAACTAGAGACTTGTAATATAAAGGGTTTAGCCCTAATATTACTTTGAAATAATAAAGCCACTTTATCATTGAAGCTTGGTCTCGGGGGCTATGTTAGGGATAAAATAAAACAAAAAGTAATTTACATTATATACATCCTACAAGGGCAAAGCAGTGAAAAACATCCAATCTTCAATTAAGCGCCATTTACAAACCAAATTTCCAAATGAGATCAAACGAGTTATGATAGAAAGATAAGAACAAAACAAACTCATTTAGGCAATTCAAATTCTCAAAATGAAATGATAATATGACCAACCACTAAATCAAAGGGTCCCCGTAATGAGAATTAAGTGAATAATGGGGGGAGGTTGTGTTTTTACCACAACAATGGCGACACACTAGGAAGAAACAATTATCTCTAATTTCTTATTAATGAAATCCCAAAAGGAAAAGGAGCTAGGTTGAATAAAATCAAAATGCTAAGATTTAGACTCTATGAAATCCCTTAAAATAGAGTTTAATTGTTTTGAACATCTCTTGTAAAAATCATAAGATTAAGATCATGTTTACAATAACCATTTATTAATGACAACATAAACTAAAGGACAAAATTTTAGCATTGTGTTTAGTAGAAAGATGAACTCTCCTTGTCATAGGTAGAATCACTGCTGCCAGCAGGCATCCATAGCCACGACACGGTAACCTCTTAGCCCAAAGGAAATGTCAGTATCCCATCTATGTTTAAATATTTCAAAGGAAACCTATTTTATTAAAACTTTGAAAACCATTGTCTTGGCTTGGTGACCAAATATGACAATGCCATTCACAAGTGTTAATAGTCATGAACAAGCCGGCTTGTGATGAGACCTCTTGTCTTACAACGAAGTATTGTGGACCATTATCCTAGCTTGGTGACCGGATATGATAATGTCAAAATAATCAAAGCCCGTGATCATGGTAGGTTGGCTCATTACAAAGACCCCCTATCTTTCTAGTTTTTCACAAAACTTTTAATTTATACTTTGATAATTTGTGCTAATAGATGGGGAGACAATTTCTCTCCGTAAGAGATAGGATGACATGGAAGAGTTAGAGAATACTAAAATGGTGTGTTTCTTTTGTAACCTTAATATCTGTTTCAAGATATGGCTTATTATAAAATAATTTTCTTATGTGTATTAAGGTAATAGAGCATTCAAATACTAATAGAAGATAACGATATCAAAACTTCAATATGAGCCAAAAAAAATAGCAGTTTAATGTTCTTCCCTTTATTCTTCCTTTACTAATGGATTCCAATAGATAAGAGTAAAAAGTTTCCCAAGTATTAAACCAAAGATGGGTGGAAAAGGCCCTCCAACTGAAAGGTTGGTAATATCACTAGGATTAATCCCAAACAAAGGTGAAATATGCATACAAGGGGATTGCAAAAAGGGACCAAGAAATGTTGTTGAAACAAATCCAACCAAGAGACAATAGAAAAGCAATCCAAACTAAAAATTTAAATAGAAGCAAACCTACTGCAAGCAAAATCATGAAATAAACAAAACTCAAGTGAAACAAGATAAAAGAAGTATCTTTATATAAGCAATACAGATCTTGTTATGTTCTTTGCATTATGTCAAGCATATGAAATGTTGTCTCACTTGGTGAGTTTATTTTTCATAGCTTTTATTTAAATAAATTCTCTAACTAAATGGAGAGTTGTGATTAAAATTTGCATATGAGAATTTAACAGGAATGTTATTTCCTTTATCAAACCTTGCTTTAAAATGTGTAACTTTGAATAACCATATCTCGAAATAGAATAAGAAGGATGATAAGAAAAAATCAGAAGTAAAGGAAATCTCCCTAAATGAGTTTTTAATTTTTCTAAAATTGCTCCTTTTAGCATTAATATTTGTCACAACTACTTTATTGGTAAAAGATTATCTTCTAACTCAAGCCAATACCTCCCAAAAGAACAACACAATATAAGAAAGAAACGAAAAAAATGACTAAAAGAGAAAAGAAATTCTAGAAAACTAAGAACAAATGGAAATGAACATGTAAATGTGTACCTGGGAGAATTTGATCATAGCTTTACCTAATGAATCTTCATCCTCTCGCATGTATTTATCAAAGTTCAAAACCTTCTTCTTATTTAATTTAAACTAACTTCTAAACTACACCTAATCCTAATCTAAGAAGTAGACCAAGATTAAGTAAAGTCGTACTTCCAATGTAACCATTCAAGCATCTTATATCTACATGAATGTGTAAATCTAACATCAGTAACAAATTCATAAATATACCAACAAAAATAAAACTGAATATATTATATACATCTAATACTAATGTATGTACAAGAAGCAACCTATTTACAAAATCCCTTCCCTAAAATTCTTCCAAACATTTGTCTATAGGGTCATCAAAATAAGGATGTGATTCAGATGTTTGAAAAGAATTCAAATAAAGAGGAAAAAACAAACCAATATTAAATGTTAAATCTTTGCAAATGAAAGGTTGTTGTAAAGAAAAAAGAAAAAAACAGAAATCTTATTTTCAAAAGAATTGGGTGGATAACAATGTGGAAGATTCCTGAAGGGATTAGTTGGCGATGAGCTTTCAAGTGTCAACATTAATGAATAATTAATTTGAAAATCAGATAATTGGGAAAATATAAACATCAAATATAATCTCGAAATGATAAGTATTCGATATTCATAATTGAAATTCTGAGATAGATCTGCACTTGTGTTGATCAATGCATTAGAGGAGAAATTAGTGTAATGCAGTTCAAAATGCCAGTGTAAAGTATTCAAAAAATCAGAAATAAAATTCAATAAAGAAAGAAATGTAATCAGAATGAATGAGAAAAAGGCAATCTGTAGTATACGTTTATGTTACAAATAATGTTATAACATGGTTGGGATTCATTTGCGAAGATTTCTTTCCCACAAGCATTAATAGAAATTATAAAATATAACTCATTGTTTGCTTTCTTTTGCGGGAATGGGAAGATTTCAAGCTTATGATCCAAAAATGGAATGTCATTATCATAGGAATAAAAAATTAGGATAGGTTCTTGAATACAAAAATTAATAGGATGATTGAACGTTTAAAAATTAGAATGGACTAGAACTAACCATTGATTAAAATTCTCTTTATCTTCAAAAATAGATTCACCTAAGGAATCAAACAAAATCATTTCCGAAGAGAAAAGAGGTTGAGTGTTTTCATTTTCCAAGTCATCATCATAAGTAACTTCATAAGTTCTCTTTTCCTTCGAATTAAATAAATCAGAACTAGACAAGTGATTGACTATCAAGTTAAGAGAATCTTCAAGTTTATTGATTGAATTACTAATTAAATTTTCTCTATCAATATCAAAAATTAATAATTCATTATTAAAATCAGTGCCTCTGTTTTCTAATATTAAATCTGTATCCAAAGGAACTTTTGATTGATTATGAATTAAACTAACATTGTTAAAGATATCAGGGTAGAGAGAAAAATAGGAAGTTGAAGAAATATACCTGAAGGTTTCTCTATGCATAAATGATTTCTGATTTTCCAAAATAGACAATTCAGATTCTTCATATATTTGATCGAATTGCAAATTGTTGCTGACTACTCCATCATTTGCAATTTATTATCAACAGATTGTGAATTAATTTCAGCAGTAGACTGTGCGTTGTCGACATTCTCTAGTTGATTTAATTGCTGCTGATTTAGTTGTTGTTGGTTGCTGATAATAGATTATGCATTTTTTTGAAATTCTATTTGATCAACATTATGTAAATTTGGAGCATTTATGGCATTATCATTTGTAATTTCAATTTGCGAAGGATCGAAATTGTCATTTTGAGCAAGTGCATCACTATCAACAAAGGCTATACTTTATGGTTCTTGATAGTTATCACATGATGTAGACACTAAATGCCTAAATGATCCAATCAATTGGAATTGAGGAGGTAAACCTTTGGCCCAAAACTACATTAATTTTTTTTTTAAATCTAACATAAAACATATCCAAAGTCTCACCTTCCATCTTGCACAATCCTTCTAATTGATCACACACTTTTTCGTAGTCATATTCCTGAAATGCATGAAGGAAGATCTTCGAAAATTCGTCCCAACTACATAAAAAGGCAACTGGAAGTGACAAGCACCAGCCTTTGGCTTTTCCTATCAAATTTAGAGTAAATATTCTGTAAATAATATCTTCATCAATATTGAAATTATTGCAACTTAAGATAAATTGAAGGAAAGGTCGTGGAGGCGGCGTAGTGGTAAACTCGGCCTCGTAATGACAGAGTGGTCTTGTGTTCAATCTCGAGCAAGGTCGTAGCTCATCGTGCGAGTAGTTAGTCTAAGCCGGGCCAAGCCCACTACCTTTTACCCGGATGCGGGTGACACATTAGGATTTTAATGAACACATTGAAGGATGGCGACGAGGGGACGGGCCACTTGGCTGATGGCGCCCCTCCCCATACCACCCTGAGGCGCCTTCATGACACACTGCAGGCAACATTCAATGCAGGTCTGAAGCGGAAAAAAGTCATTTACTGTCTGGATATGGAGGGACCTCAGTCCATTCTTTCTCCATCTCCCCTGCTCCATTGCAACTGCTCGCCTCATGCCTATGAAACCAACGCTTGCATTGTAACTGGGCATCGCTACTGGTTAGTCTGTTGCGTGGATTTTGGAAATGGGTTTCACCATTCCCATTCTGGTCTCTGCATTCTAACTTGTGCTCAGAACGACCCTACTCCCCCTCACAATCCCTCTGTTAGAGCTCCCTCTGTCATCATTCCTTCTGTCACTGCCCCCTCTAAGCACTCAGCTAGCGATATCAGCATGGTGAGACATCATATGAGAAGTCGCAGGGGTAGAACTCGGGGAGGCAGTTCTCGCCCTCCGACTGAGCCGCACCTTGAGCCTGCTACCTCCTCTCCTTCCCCTGAACTGCATCATCCTCTTAGACATGGGGCAAGTAGATATCCAAGCACAAGAAGTGGGTGGGGTCATGCTCGGTCTTTTGGTGCCATCCATGGTGATTTTGTTGTCCACTTTGCCAATTTTCCTTTGCCCCTTCATCTCGCTCCCCACTCAACCTAATTCAGGTTCTGTAGCTCCCTGAACAGGCTTGTTATCACCGCTACTATTTCCATTCTCTTCACTGAAGACAATGCTCAAACTGCCTCTCAGGTAGACAATTCCAACTTGCGGCAAGAGGTCGCCCCCAGATGCAGTAATGGCAGAGACACTGGGAAGAATGTGATGGACGAAGGCTTCTTCACTCCGCATGGCAGGAACCTCGGTGGCAATTAGCATGGTGAAGGGGGTAGCTTTGCAGCCACGCGCCCCTCAGGTGGAACTGGTCACGACGGGTCTGCTTTGCATGCGATAGCTGGCAGGCTTGGCAACGCCCATCCGACGGATGAGCCTCATGGCGGAGGTTGGGAGCCACACGACAGCGTGTCAAGGGATGAGGCGGATGATTGGGCATGCCCAATCATCGAGGAACCCATCCCGGATGACTTCAACTAGGTCGACGTGGCTTCTAGGTGTCTAGACGTGGCTGCCAGGGGTTCAGACGTGGCTGCCTGGTGTTAGGACATGGCTACCAGGTGTCTTCTGTCTGGTCTTTTTGTTTTTGTTAGCTTTGGTTGGAATCTGGTCTCCTATCTGGACATTATGTCATGGCATCACCTCACTGTTTCTTTTGTGGATTCTAGCCTTAAGAACTGATACCATTTTTGGTTTTTTTGCTTTTTGTGGACTGGTTTCCCCAATGTTGGGGCAATCCAGATTTTGCTGAAACTCTACGTTAAACTTGGTTGAGGCTTCATCCTCTCTGTAACTTTCTAAACATATTAATAGATTATCTTTACTTAGAAAAAAAAAAGATAAATTGAAGGAGATGATTAAAAGCATATGCCTTACCATTATATTTTACTCGATATAGGATCTTGACTACATTTATTGGAGTGGTTTTTGGATGAGGTCCAAAAAATCAACTCCAAGGAAATCCTTTACATGGGGTCATATTAAATAGAAAAATATTAAAAAAAAACAATTCACTGGCCCTCCTTCCAGCGCCAAAAATGTTGAAGGCTCGAAAATCTCTGCTTACAACATTATAAGGGAGACCACCTGGTCAGGAACTTAGAGCAGCTCCTTTTTTGTTGAAATGGTGGTTCTAACTGGTTAAACTAGGTCGAGTTACCTTCTCTCTATCTCCACTGACTTAAAATATGACTTTCACCTACCAATAGAGAAGAGACATTAGATCAACCCTCTTGCTGATCAGGAAAGAAAGTGATCCTTAAGATGATCTGGGGCTCAACCAAACCACTCTAAATACTACCCCTGTATGAGGGGAATTCTAGAATGCAGAAAGTAGAACTAAATGCAAAGTATAATATAAGATGCATCTAATCCTAGACCTATCTCAATTGAAAGAAGGATTAGTCATTCTCTCAATCAAGAACAAGCTAAAAGGATGGGAAAAGAAGCGTGTAGGAATTGAAATATAAAGAAGGAACTAGATGAAGGAAATAGTTCAAAGATCTAATCCTTGTTGAAACAATTATGAACAACTAAATGCCTAATAAGTAGTTACTAGACACTTAACTGTAAATAAATCCAACACCTAATACAACATATGCATAAGGACCAAAAGGGTCATGCCACAATATTGAAATGGTTCAAATAAATGACATGTACGAAACAAGACATCTATAAGATTAAGTTGTTAGATAGCTAGAAACTTACGGAAATAAAACTCTGTCCTTATACAAGTTCCAGTTTCGAATCTCATTTCTGTTTAACCCTGCAAGATAGCTTGACCATATTCTAAATGAGCATTTCAATAAATAGTCAACATTAGTGCGGAAAAGCCACATACATACTCATACACCAGAAATGATACCTAAAAACTAAAGCATTTACTTCCAATAACATAGCAAGTAGTAGTGTTATGAAACTAATTACATAAATAAATATTATTATAAAGATGAATCAATTTACAGAAAACAATAGAGAGTTACAGTAGTGCAAGTCTTCTGCTGCCTCTAAACTTAATTCCCTGCATGCAAAGATGGATAGACTCTCACTACAATAGTGTAAATGAATCATAAACTCCCTCCTTACAAACAGGTTGTAAGCCCAGGCATTATTCGGCCTCTTTTCTTTCAAATTTGAATCCATTTCTCACAATCAAAGATAAATATTTATACACAGTGGAAATATTAATAGTTTCCCTAAATCTCTCCACAGTCGAGTTAATTATAACATAGATGGGTTTAGTTGGAATTGTGGCCAAAATGCAGATGAGCACAATGAAATGGATTGCCCAATTTGGTTTGCGAACATAAGGATGATCTCGCTTATCGCCTGCTTGTTTTGAACCGACAGGTGAGGAACAACTGATTCAACAACTTTATTTTATTACAATATCCCTTTACCATATAGAAGAATTTTGTTGGTGATCGACGAGATCTGTTTCAATACTCACTTTAATTGGAAATTTATGTTATAACAGAAAAAATAATCAGAGTTACCCATAAAAATAGCGAAAACAATAATACGAAAACAAACTCTAATTGTGCCCAAAACCAATAGAAAAATCAATCGTTTTTTTTCAATTAATATGACAACGGCCCCTCGAAGTGACAAGTGGCAAGAGCTGAGTGGTATCAGAGAAATGGATATTGATAGTTTTAACAATGGGAACAAACAGAAAATGCTGATACACGAGGCTGTGATATGGAGCGGATGGGCGGACACAATATTATATTAAATTCCTTTATTGAGTCCATTATATAAGAGGTGTGAATTAGAGATTTGATATCAAAGGTGTGAAAGGATAACCACTGATTGGGAAGTCCCGATATGAGAGGTTTATCAGAGATCAGAGGTTTAGCAATATCAGAAATCGGCTATCAGAGAAGATGATTATCGAAAGTTGGAAGGACTGACATATTTGGATATTAGCGGGATTGGTATATTGGAGGTCGGGACTAAACTACCTCAGTATAAAGTTTTTGGGTGACGTGGAAGGCATAGATCACAAATCATGACTGTGAAACAATTATTTTGTGTAAGCCCTTTATTAAACCTCGTTAAATTATTTATGAAGTGGAACAAAGGTGGGAACATATTGGGTTTTAATATATCACAACATTAAAACATTGTAACCCCGATATGTGATCTTTGTGATATGCATAAACTACAACCACTTGTTGCATAAGATCAAGGCATTGAATATTGGAAGGGCTTATATCACAACGTTTGGGTTGAGGCTCCTCAATATCCAGAAGACCCAGGGTTCCGATACGTGTAAGTCTGATATATATAATAGTCTAATTGCCACTTGTATTAAATTTATGAATGAAGTTTAGATGTTTGTGTTTCAAAACAATTAGCCACTTGTAATATAAAGGGTTTATCCCTAATATTACTTTGAAATAATAAAGCCACTTTAACATTGAAGCTTGGTCTCGGGGGCTATGTAAGGGATAAAATAAAACAAAAAGTAATGTACATTATGTACATCCTACGAGGCCAAAGCGATGAAAAACATCCAATCTTGAATTACGCATCATTTACAAACCAAATGTCCAAATGAGGTCAAACGAGTTATGCTATGAAGATAAGAACAAAACGAACTCGTTTAGGCAATCCAAATTCTCAAAATAAAATGGTAATCTGACCAACCATTCAATTAAAAGGTCCCCATAATGAGTATTAAGTGAATAATGGGGGGGTTGTGTTTTTACCACAATAGAAGGCCGAGTCCCTTGTGATCGTTGGAAGAGAAGGCCAAGTCTAGGTTAAACTGACCTAAAATAGAGTGAAGTAATTACAATTTAAAATTAAGGGTATAACCACAACAAACATGTTTGAGATAAGGTAGGTTTCAAGTTGCAAAGGTTTGTGGTTTTAGGTCGCAAAATCTTAGGATGATAAGTGCCCAGGACAAAGGTTTTCCATTTGAGTCATCTCTCTAAGCTTGCATATTTCTCTGGACCGAACCTATGGAAGCCTCTAAATTCAAGTAAGTTTGTCATCTAAGAGTGACAATATCAAGATTGAAGTCCAAACGAGAAGCTTAAAGTTATGTGTTCAATGCAAGAAAGGGCCATTCAATGCAAAGTTGAGATTACTAAGCTATTGAGGTATTAGTTTCCTGAATCTAGCCTCTCTGTGGCATGGACATGTGAGTTATTAAGGCTCCCTTCCGAATTTCTTAAAAATCCTCCTTGCACTTTCCTTAACATCTTGTGATGAATTTTCTTTTAGGGTTGGAGTGAAAATTAGAATAATAAAAAGGATGGTCAAAACCCTTGTTGAGGTTAGGTCAAGTTACCTTGATATTTGGAAGATTTGTAGCACTTACCTGTGGCGGATGTTGTGAACCTGAGTATCCTATATTCTATGGATATTTGCAAACTATGTGACCCCTCCATATGCGAGCTTTGTGTCAAAGTTTCTCTAGGCGGGTTTTATGGCATTAAGTAGAAGTCTATATGTTAGACCCTCTTTGTAATATTCATACTTTTTCATGCGAGCTACGTATCTTTTTCATAATGCAACTAGTTTATATTTACAAACCTGAGATTTTATACCTATAGATCATGCGAAGGTTGTGACTCTAAGGTATGACCATATTCTGGGTTCAATAAAGTCTGATCTATGAATTGTGATGAAGCAAAAATTGAGAAGGCATCCAAGCTCACTGTGGCATCTGATCCGAGCCTTCTAAGGAAAGTGATAGAAACTCTTTGCAATAGTATTCTTATGACATTATGTCATGACCAAGCTTAGGAGTGTAAGCCTCTATAGAAGGTCCCATAATCCAAGAATCTAGTCTGAATCTTTTATCTCTCAGCAAATGTATCTAGGTTAAGATCCATGCTCTTCTGATGGCTCAATTTAGTGAAGGCATGCCAATAATTCTTAAAGAATATTTCTATAAAAGGAAAAATTACTCTAAAGGAAGACTAAGTTTGAGCATCACGACATGATATGCGAATTTATAAAGCACTTTATCTTTGTGGAATCAAGTCTAATCCAAGTTTGAGATTTTGTTGCTTTGTTATATACATAAAAGAATGATGACATTCAATAGGATCTGACCTAACTATTATGGCATATATTATTAACTTTTGTGGAATATTATCCAAAACTGTTGTTGTTTCTGAAGTGAAATTTGGAAGGTGAAAGATTGAGACATATGAAGAATGATCTGAATACCTTAACAATGTTGTTGTTATAATTACGATATGAATAACATTGCAGCGTTTGGATAATTGAAATGATTTGAATTTGTAAAAGACTAGTAAAGTTTTTAAGAGGGATTGACCCAGAGTTTATGGACAAAACCCCAAGACTGATAGAAAAAATGATGTGGTAGAAAAACAATGCAAGAATGAATGTCTCTCAAAATCCATAGGTTTGATTGATGTTAGGGTTTGTAAACCCTATTCTAACCTGAAAGATAATTAGGGTTTGGAGCTAAAACCCTAGCCAATAAATTGATAACCCTATCTAGGGATAGTGATGAAAGTCTAGGACTTATGGATTAATTACTTCTGCTTAAGAAAAAGAAAGCCTAGCTCCTAAAATATTTGACATTTTGAGGATGAGGTTGATTTGCAGATTGAATGCAAGAAGGCTAAAAGATTACGATTGAGCTTTCATGTTCTCAAAAGATAAGTATTTTGTATTTATTTTATCATCACTAACGATGTGTAATATTTGATGATGACTTAGACAAGGTCAACTTCTCGATAACGATGTGGATGATGAACTCCTAAATGATGTGACTTCTTAATGATTTGAACTCCTTGACGATGATATGGGCTCTTTGATGTCCTTGATGATGATATGAACCCATTGATGTTCTTGATAATGCGAATTTATTTATTTCTTGATAATGAGAATTCCTTGATGACGCAAACTCCTTGATAATGATGTATGAAATGGAATTATTTATGAAGTGGATCTCTTAATAATGTGGACTCCTTTATGATGACGTGGACTTCCTTGTTAATGATATGGACTCCTTGATGACGGTGATGTGGATGAGATTAACTCCTTAATGAGTTGAACGAGGTTGACTGGACCTGTTGTTGGTGATGGATGCCACCAACGGCTGGGGGGTCTCCCTGGTGTGAAGTTCCAATTAGACCTCACATAGTTTGGGATAGGAGCCCCATCCAGTATGTGGGCCCGATTACCACCATGAATGTTTTCGCTCTTGGCTGTCAAATGAAAATGTGTTAGAGTGAGGACAATAATTAAATGCTTAGATAATGAGACAAGGTCATCCCAAGATTGATAAACTACATAAGGAGGTACACGCAAGTCACAACAACCATAAGAAGAAGTATGCCATGGGAAGGATAAGTGAGCCCATACCACCTTAGGCATACATAAACAAGAATATGCCAGAAGGTAATTACAAATTAGTTTACAATATGTCACTAGCATGGCATGGAATAAGTAATCACATATTCAAAAGAAAAGATACATGCAAAAACTACAAACTAGTCCTTAACATATTTTTAGTATGAAAGCATACATACAAATACAATGAGAACACCAGAAAACCAGTACAACCACTATGAGTAAGCATGGGAATCAATTCCAAAATAAAGAAGTTTTGATTATTGTTGCTACAAATATAAGTACACATCTTACAATTCATCAAATCCCAACAGTTGAACATGGGCTACTCATACCATTATCTAATGCAAAACCCTAGTCTCACCACAACTCACCCTACTAGATGCTAAGAGCTAAGCGCCTCTATCTCTCAAGAACAAATCAACTATCTACTACTAGCTCCGAGATCAAGTGCTAAAAGTCCCCCCTTAATGAGGTATGAGGATACATTTATATAGGTGAGGTGATTGTTCACCTACCGTGACCTTTGACCTACCCTTAGAACTCTTGAGCTCCCTCAGCGTTCTCTCTCGTCTAGTGATTGTTACATTCTCGAATCAATCTCAGCAAGGCTATTGGTATTATGATGAGAAACATTTACAATATGATAGCAGAGAAACTGTGTGGAGAATAAAGAATGTTGTTGGAAACCCTGATGCTTGTTTCCAATGTTGTTGCAATGATATGGTAACTTGTACGGGCTGGTGAATTGGGTGGTGATATTCATTTGTCGTGTGAACTGTTCATTTTCCTATTGATGCACTTGCCATCAAGGTTGACAAAATGCTTCAAGAAGCTATGTGGGTTCAGTTCACCTATTTGCTGAAATCCTAATTGCACATCTTATTGTAAGAAACCCTAGCTTTCTCCATGCAAATCAACATCCTCCACCTACAAACAAATAACACTATTCATATAGATAGGGACACAAAGAATATTTCTAGAAACATGACAAATTAACTAAAAGTAAAACATCAATTTGGACTCCTGTATAGTCCCATTTTGTATGACAGTGTCATCAGAGTAGGTGAATTTTGTGGGGTCTTGTTAGGATTCCTCACTTATATTTTCATTCATAGACCCATTATCATCCATGAAAAAGTGTTGAATGCAACTTCCTTATCTTGCTGTGTCTAGAGGCATAGCGATAATCTGTGCCATGTCTTTGATTCCCTTTAGCCATTTGGTTGAAGTAAAGCATCCATGCAGTACTAGAAATAAGCGATGAACAATCACTTCTGCAATTGGAATCTTAATTTCCCTTTGCTCTAAGACATGAACATCGGTTCGTCGACTTAACTCATGTGCCCTCATGTCTTCCCAAGCACTTTGGCACTAGCGTAGAGATCAAGGTTGGGGTTTAAATCCCCTAACACTTGTGCACTTGACATGGTGACCTTTGAGGATTAAACTTGTGGCTTGCATTTGTATTACATTAAGGTGATAACCGTTGTATAATATACCACATAGATTATTGGTCTCGTTTTATGTACATCGCTCGCAAAGGGAATCCATGTAAGAGTTTATATTGCATATCGTGTAGTGAAATCGCTGTGCTATCACTACAACTATTTTATATGATATACTTGCAATAAATACTAGCAAAGGCCTACGCGTGTTAAACACTTCTCTTAGCGTTGTCGCCTTATGGCCTGTGCCTTTCATGCATGGGTCACATTCTTGATTTGAAATGACAATGTTGGTGTTGCATCAATAATAAACACCATATCCTATTCAACACTACCTCATATCCTCTAGCCTCCACATATTAACATGTTGTGACCAATCTCATATCTTTACCTTTCGAAGTAAAAATCCTAGGACGCTTGCAAGAGACTTACCCCATAAGCTTCAAGACGACGAGCTGATCGCAATGGTACCATTCACTTGTCAGCCTCAATTTTCTGGGGGTCCCAAATTTTCCCGAAGTGACATCAAGTGACCCCTGCCAATATATTCCTGAGCTCCCCCTCTTTCGAAGAAGACTACTATTAATTAATCGACTGCGGTTTGTGTATGGTAGGTACCTGTTGTGCCATACAACAACCTCCCATTTCATATCATTACTATTCTAAAAATATAATGTGAAATGGGTCCCTTTTAATTTTTGTTTCAAATTGGTATCAATTTAGAGTTCTATTTCAAAAAAGGCTTGAATAAAAGGAAACATTATTAAAGGGCCAATAAAAAAAATCCAACATAAAATGATTTACCTTTATCATTGCGATAAAGTGATCGCAAGATCGCATATCGCAATTATCGCAATGACAAAGAAATCACAACTTAAAAGACAGCTTGGTTTTCGCCGACGCGAAATCGCTATCGGATATCGGTAGAAACATAAGCAACAACCCTTGCTCCGATGCGATGCGAAATCGGCAATCGGAAATCCGCAATCGGCGATAACACATAAAGCACAAATAAGCTCCCCCTCTCCCGATGCGATGCGATATCGCTATCGGCGATCGGCGACTCACCATGCCCTCATTCTAAATGACCCTCCTAGCCGTTCCCGACGCGATGCAATATCGCTATCGGCGATCGCAGATTCCAAACGAAACCAATGTAATAACTTAGCATTTCCCCGATGCCCGATTGCAAAAAGGAAAAAGCGCAGTTTTCAAAGAAAAAGTCATAAATGGCAGTTTAATATGATTTATTCGTAATTAAGGCAATATCCTTTGAAAAGTCGTTCATCCGCGTTCAAACCGCCAAATAGCCCAAGGCATGCTTCAAATGAATCATTCGGCCATTAATCGAAGCGACTGGAATTAATGAGATTGACAGGCCATAACGACCATTTAATGAGAACAACAGGCTTGCGATCTATCCACGGATTTGATCTTAAGGCCACCTTAAGTCAATTGATCGCTATGAATGCATCCAGATATATATACTTCATTCTATTCGATTCATGTTATTGTTGCCTGTGTTACGCCTATCTTCCACTTTGTGCAGGATTCTTCCATAGAGACAGAAGAAAGTGGGATGGGAAAGAAGTCCAAGAAGACCACAATGCCTACTACTTCGCCAGCCACGGGGCAAGTTGTTATTGATCTGAGCGGTAAGAACAAAGGGCTTATATCAGATACAACGTGCTTGGGACTTACCAGGACCACTTGGCAAGGGACGTATAATTTGATTGAAGCAGAAGGGCCGAAGGTGACCAAGATAGAAATCTCATGCGATAATACCAGTAAATCCGACGCCAATTTAAAAGACTTGGCCGACTCCTTTCTGCACAGAATAGCGGCCCGGGAGCAAATTCTCCCATACACGGATGTGGTAAGGTGGGCAATCCAAGAACTCCCAATTATCAACAGATTGTTTAGCACTGCGGACGTGAGGATTTTCGGTTCTTTTCGAGCCGAAGATCTAAGGCTAATGTATCACCTACCGGCAGAAGAGAAAAAATACAATGAGGCATTTTTGGAGAAATTTCGAGCAGAGAACGAGACCGAGTCTGAACCAATTCGAGGCTAGAGACAGAACCCAGCGAAACACAAGCATGAAACCTCGGGTAAGTACTCAGTTGACTCCCTATGTTCTCCTTACTGCTATGCTGGAA
>APFE031250252.1:0-57081 GCA_000404065.3 Pinus taeda
ATAGAACATTCAACTTCATTTTCAAGAGCTGAAAAATTGTTATAGGTCCTTTTTGAAATCCCAGTCATACTCCTTTGTTTTTGAGATTCTCTAGTCATGATTGTTTTATACGCAACACATTGACCTACTTTGTGACCAAAGTTATGGCAAGAAAAGCATTGTCCATTGAAGAAACTTCTGCGGTTATCGAATCTACTGGCCACGTGATTGTAATCTCTATTGTTATTCATTCTTGAATCAAATTGAGAAGACCTTACCTGCGGCTGGTTGTAACCTTTGTTCATTCTTAAAACAGATTGCTGATGGCCTTTATTTGCAATTTGTCCCTGTTTTACCTGATAGTCTCCATTGTGCTTTTTCTCACTCCCTTTCGCTGCCTCAAGATAACTCTTTGAAGTGGATGCTTGAGAAGTTTCTCCAGTATAGCCCAAACCTGTCTTGTTTAGAGGAGAACGTTGAACATTGATAATCTCATCTAGAGTTTCAGATCCTTTAACAAACTTAAGATTAATTGCTTTTGTTTTCTCAATCTCTTTTCTAAGAGCAACAATTTCACCTTCTAATTTTTCAAAATGTTTTTCCTTCTCATCAATTTGAATTTGTAGAGTATCAATGATCATATTCTTTTCTTCTATAACTCTCTTGAGTCTAGTAATTTTGTCATAAAGGTTATCTACATCTATAGCATCCATGTAATCATCATCATCAAATGCCATTAACAGTTTATATTCATTACCTTGTTCATCTTCATCACTGTTTGATAGACCATCACTATCTTCATGAGTGTAGTAGCTTTTCTTATTTGCACCCTGTTTCTTGTTCCATCTAGCAGGTTCCTTTCCTTTATCCTTATGAGGACATTTTGCAGCATAATGACCTACTCTTCCACAAGCAAAGCATTTAAAAGGTAACTTACCTCTGAACCTTCCAGAACCCCTTTGAAGATTTCTGACAAAATTTGATTCTTCTTCTTCTTCTTCTGGTATGTGACTTGCCTCATAATACTCTCCTTTGCCTGATGCCTTGAAAGCAGCTTCTCTTCTATCTGATGGACCTCCCTTTCTCATTTCATAAGCAGTTAGAATCCCATGCAATTGAGACATAGTAAGAATTCGTAGATTTTCTTTTTCTTCTATAGCAGATACTTTAGATTCAAACTTGGGAGACAATGATCTTAGAACCTTTTCAACCACAATAGCCTCTTTTTTTCTTCACCCAATTTTTTCATACAATTAACAACTTCATCTACCCGAAGGAAATAGTTAGCCACACTTTCATCATTATACATCTTGAGAGTTTCATACTGAATCCTGAGAGTTTGAAGTTTGGCACGCTTTACCTGTTCATCTCCTTCATAGCTTGTGACAATTTTGTCCCATATTTCTTTTGCAGATTTATAGTGCATTACCTTCATGAATTCCAATTGGGATATACATCCTAATAGGGTACTGACTGCTTTTGCATTTGTTTCATACTTCTTCTTCTCGTCTGCATCTGTAGGAGTAGTTGAAGGAAAAGCATAGCCTGTCTCTACGATGTTCCAAACTTCTGTACCAAGAGATTGAAGATAGGCAGTAACTCTTACCTTCCAATAATTGAAGTTTGTCCATCAAAAACCGGTGGCCTGATAGATGCGTCCCTCTCGTAGTTGCTCATGATGAAAGATCTTCCTTCAAGCGATCAAGCTTCTTTAGAAGGACCTGCTCTGATACCAATTGTTGAAAATAATACTGATGAGGGGGGGTGAACAGTATATCTAGTCCTTTTAACAATTCTTCCTTATTTATACTTTGAATTATTTTTGCATACCAATACCATAAATAATGAGCATGAACAAGAAAAACAGACAGTCACATCAAAGAACACCAGATATAAGATGGAAACCCAATGTGGGTGAAAACCACCTGCTGCAATATGTCTCTATCTTCTTTCAAATTAGAAACTTTTTTTACAATGGTTTTGTACTGGTGCAGTCCTTTACCAGTACGCAGGCTGCAACCTGCAGAGAGCTACAACTCTCTCTCGTTTTCCAGTTTCTCCTGGAAGGGAGCTACAACCCCCTACTTCTTTTCTTACAAGGACCACTTTTCATAAATTTTCAAACTAGATCCATAAGCATCAAATGATCATCAAGTATAAGAAAATCACCCAATCAACTGTAGTAACCAGATCAACAATAATAGGACCAAACCCAGAACACAACAATGATAAACAAGGATTTTAAGAGAAGTAAGCACCCTGCTCAACTGCTCGCCTGCATACTAGTACTCACCCTGCTCAACTGCTTGTCTGCATACTGGTACTCACCCTGCTGAATTGCTTGCCTGCATACAGTACGCACCCTGCTCAACTGCTAGCCTGCGTACATACGCACTCTGCTCAACTGCTAGCCTGCGTACCCCGCTCTGAGTCCACTGAACTGCCTGCGGTCATCCGCACCTGAAACCCTTCTGTACTTGCGTACCGGCGCAGCTGAAACCCTTCTGTGCCTGCGTACCGGCGCACCTGAAACCCTTCTGTGCCTGCGTACCGGCGCACCTGAAACTCTTCGCTCCTGCGTATGTACGCACTTTTCGCTCACTGTACCTGCGTACCTTCGGGCATAGATGATTTCAAGACTTCAGAAAGAACCCAGACAGTGAGATCTACAGATCTGAACATGCGCCGAAGAGATCTTAGTCCATCAGTAGATTCGCCTTATTTAGATCTAGACTAGATCTTACCCTCATAAGATATTCAACCAAAAAACATACTTAAGCCAAATGATCTCCTTTGCTTTATATAGGCAAGCTCTTCCTCAAATCAAGGATCATGGGGCTCAATAATAATAATAAAATAATCAATACCACAGGCCAAAACCATGATAACACAATACCGTTGGCTAAATACCATGAGAAACCCCACGTGTGGGTGCTTAACTGCCTTGAAGTGTGTGCACAGGGGGTACGCACCCAATGAATGGGTATCCTGCGGGTATGTACGCACTTTATATAAGACATGCCTGCGTGTACGCACCTTTTGTACGGTGTGCCTGCGTACTCCTTACTTTCTTCAATATTTGAGAGCTGTTCATCAATGTTTGCTACTGACCTGTTGTACAGTGATCCATCACCTGTATGGGTTGCCATCAAGGACAACACTTTAGCCATAATGCCAACATGGGTGAGGGACCACATGGCTGGCTCAGGTGGCAGAGAAAGGCATAATGAGCTAGTTGGTGGCTGAGAACCTATGTTGCAGGAAATGTAGGGCAAGGGGGCGTTTCCGTACGGAAACGGGTACGAAACGCTGAAACACGTTTCAGGCCGTACTGCCATGTTTCACGAAACTGAAACGTGGCTAGTACGGCCTGAAACGCATTTCAGGGCCATACCACTCACGTTTCAGCCTTTTACTTGTGTTTTAAAAAAAAAAAAATTAGTTTGTTTCCTAATCTATTTTTAGGTTATCCTAGTGACTTCTAGTTGCTTCTAGATCCCTGTCTAAAGTTATAAAAGTGAACTTTTTCCCTACTGTTGATATGCAGTTCATGTTAATGTTAAATTCTTAAAGTAAAAGTGATATTCTCTTTTATTTTTCATTTTCATCCTTTTACTTAAATTTTTAACATTACCATGAAATGACTCAGGATGTTTGAGAGTGGTTTCGCCCTCATTGGATTTCATATGGAGAAGTAGGAATTTTAGATCTCACTCAAAATCCAACAAACTATCTATTTTCAGGATTTCAGGATTAGGAGATTGCAATGTTTCCATTGGGATTTATCATGTACTAGGGTATGGAACTTTATCTAATCAAGAGAACCAAGCCCTCTATGCAGGGGAGACTCCCAATAATGAAGAGCATGTAGGGTACTAGGGTATGAAACTTGTATTTAATCAAGAGCACTAAGGTCGTTCGACTATGCAGGAGGAGACTCCCAATCAAGCACGAGACAAGAAATTAGAAATTTCTCGTTGCTGATTTTGGATATTTCTATTTTCATTATGTGATCATTCATGAGTAAATGAGATGTAAATTTAGAGACTTATAGTTTATGCATTGACAATTGACAATTTTATCATAATGTAATAAATCATAATGTATCATATATGCTTTATGATTGCACATATTTCTTAAATGTCCTAATATATATATATATATATATATATTATATATAATTATATATTCGCGTTTCCCGTTTCCAAAATTTGGGGAGGTCGCGTTTCGTATCGCTTCCCGTTTCGGAAACTTGTACCCGTTTCCCTGTTTCGTGCAACTTAGCTGAGAACCATCTCGAAGAAATTTTTTCTCTTAGGGATATCACCCACAAAATGGTGGGTAACTTTTGGCTCCAACTTGGACGTGATCTCTCGAAGAAGTGGGTGAAGCCACTTGGACGAGAGGTCACAAGAATTCCAACAATCTCTTGGTTACTGTAGACTTGTTACCTACACATATAATAGATGGTAAAACACGGGGTAGCATGCTTTCGCAGCGTCTCATGATCGCACATGCTATATGTTAGGCCATAAATTCAACAGAAAATGAAATATGAAAATATGCATCCATCTACCATGAGAATTATCACATGATATTAATTCTAATGCGAAATGAGAATGGAATGCATCATACCTTAACATGCATATGATAGAGCTATTATTAAGTGTAATCATAAAGTCAGTGCAACCAACATATCATCAAGTCAATATAAATATGCTTGCCTATATGGTTACTCATGCAGCAAGACCCAAAGCGAATGCAAACCCAAACACATGGAGGATGTTGTGGGTGGGAGGTGGGAAAATATGATGCCAACATATCACTTCTACCATTGTCCTTATTATTTATGTCATGGCTTATGGCCTTCATCGAGTTATGATTAGCAAGAAAGGGAGGTCGACGAGATGGAGAAACACAAGTAGGTTGCACATGATGATTACAATAGAGAGGGGAGACTATGGAGTGATCAAAACCCAGAGGGTGCATCCAAGGGGGAAAAGTATAATCAATGATGGGCTTTTCCTTGACACTATCCTAGGGAGGGGGAAAGGGCTCACAATTACTTGAGATCATATGAACGGGGGTGAGGGAATCACTTGATGAAGACCCAAGATGATGACCAATAGGAAAAAGGGAGAAAGAAGTATTGTATTCAACGGGTTTTTCTTTCCCAAAATCATAATATAAAGGCTCAAGTGATTTGAGCATAGAATCATACTTAGGAGAAGTGGGAGCCTTATCAATTTCTATTGTATCAAAGATTTGGTCTCTCCTAAAAGGAAAATTGATCATTTCCAATTGCCCTTCTTTATGCAAAGGCAAATGAAGATTTTCCTTCCCAAGGGTATCAATGGGTATGCCATCATAAATAGTACCTGAGGGGAAAGGAAGAGCAAATCTCATCCTTGTCCTCGTCGATGTCGTAAATGGGAACACAATCAAATTGAGGACCAACAATTTCCCATTTCTCCTTTTCAATGTGGAAATAATCTTCAATGTCATCTTCCAAGGGGCTAATGGGATCATCTTTCTTAGGGTTTTTGAAATAGGATTCATTGGGAGTAAAATTCTTGAGAAAGGTAAGGTTGGTCTCAATTTCACTTTCCATAAACTCATCCTTCCCAACACGTGTCCTCAAAATCATCATTTTCATCATGTGAACCCAAGGAGGACTCGTCTTCTTGCTCATTACCTAGATTCTTAATGTCTTGATGATGCTCGATGAAGGCTTCCTCTTGGATGATTAATGCAGGGTGTACTTGTAAATGTCTAAGAAAGCCATCAACGAACTCTTCAATAGATGAGATACTTCTAGGTTCACGATCATGCAGCCATGAGTTATGACCACTGAGAGATACCATGAACAATAACATAAGGACATCTTGGTGAACAACCTTCTCTCTTGAAGCATGTGCATTAAATATTTCTACGTGGTCAATTGCGGAGAGTGGATCACTATCAAACACAGGCACCCCACGTACCATCCTTCCTGCGACATGATTAGTATGTCCAGGTATGCTAGCAATGTCCAATGCGGGAAATTTATGAAAGAATGACAACCTATTTGAGATATACATGAGAAATATATAGGAGTCGCCAGGGTGAAATTAAAGATGCCTAAAAAATGCTTGCTTCACCCTACAAGCATTGACTTTAAAGTTCAATGAAGAACTAGGGCTTCGTTCTTCCAATGGAGTCACCAATAATCATATGTCAATATGTCGTATGGGGAACAAAACACACGTTTCGTGTCCCCGACAATGGCGCCAAAATGTTACCGCTCAAACTTGCAGGGGACCTAAAAGGGATCCCTAAAGGGCAAATGCTAGGCCAATGACAACAAATGGAGAATTAGCCCACTGTCACCTCAGCTAAGGCTCCCTTCTATTTACGAGCTTTCACAGATGTGAGGAGACCCAGTATATTATGGAGCCACCGATGAAGGATAAGGCAATGAAATGATGTGGAGTGACCCTAGTAATCCCTTTCCTGGAAGAGTTAGAAAGATAAGGCTTGCTTGGTTTCTAAGCAAGGTACAATGTCTTCTAGGGAAAGGGAGGGAGGATTTAAGGGTTAGGTTTATGGGATATGACTTATGAAGGAACTCCCGAATCTCTAAAATCCTTAGTGTAATTGGTATCCTGGATAGTTCTTGAAGAATTGTCTTTTCAAAGGAACAGGACCACACGGGACAAAGTGGACCCGATCTAGGATAGGAGGAATGAGTATGGCAACCAGTGATGTTCTTACCCTAGACATGGTGAGGAAAGGATTGAAGAAAGAATTTTCACTTGAAGGTGTTGATTTGATCCTATGAGGCACTAGCCTTGGGGATGCTAAGGCAAAGTTTGATCCCAGAGCTAGGGCTTGTCTTTTCTCCCAACTCCACTGTCGGAGTGGTTCAAATCTGGAGGAGACCTTGAGGAAATACCAACATAGGAGACCCTAAGAGATCAAACTTTTTGGAGGGCTAACTTGTTGGGAAATTGATGCCCTAGGTGCCCCAACTTGGCTAGACCTGAATGAAGGTGAAAGGATGTGATTTTTGGTGACCACCTCTTGGTAGATCAGTGCCTTAGTCTTGGGAGAATGGAGTCTATGATGAAATATGAGTAGGATTCTTGATTCTTCGTCAAGGAGGCTTCAAGCCCACTTCACTAGCCTTTTAGGTCAAGGAGAATCTATCTTATAACTTTTATACTTCGATGTTGGCTTATCAAGGTCAAATTCTTTGATAGAATTACCCCTAGGAGATTTCATTCACATTATATGGCCCATACATAGAGAGATTCTATAATAGAGACAAAATTCCACAATTTTAAGTAGTAAATGCATGTAACATTCTATAGTGAAAATCCCAGTCCAATGTATATGACAAAGTAAAAGAAGAATAACATTAAAAGCATGTACTTACATGTAACAAAGTATATCCAACCATCCACAATTGACAAAAGAGAAGCTCCAAGATAAGATAGACCAATATCTACACATCAAAATTCATCCATAAAGCTCCAATTCATCCTCTAGAAAAAGTGTGAAATTCTCAAGAGAGAGAAAAGATCCAATCCAAAGTGATGATGAGAAAATGAGCTCATATCACTTGTATTCATACACAAATTAGGAGTTCCAATTAGCCTTCTTGGTCTACATAAACCCCAAAAATAAAATAATGTTTCAATAATTCAACTTTTGGTGACAAGCCCACCAAACTAGCTCATAAATGGAAAAGTAAGCCTCACAAGAGGTGAAATAATAATCTATGCATGTCGTAGGGCCCTCTAAGAGGCCTAATGAGGTTCATGGGTGCCACAATGAAGAATAGGACACTCAAAAGCAGTAAACGAGGGGTTGGCTCCTTGTAATAACCCGTTGTGCTTCGTATGACATGTGGGGGACACAAGTGTCCTCATGGGTATGCAAACAAATCGAAAATGCTTGTAAATCACTTGCAAGGGCTAAGATGATGGTGTAGGTGATGCCACATCATCGTGCAAGTCCTGGATCATCTTCCAAGTGTATGGTGTAAATTTGGGGCCAGCATGATGGATCAGGTGCATCTTCCTCGTCCAATAAGTGAACCACGAGCGATCTATGAATGGATTTGGGGATCCATGGAGTGTTGTTTGTTGCTTGGGAGGCCCATGGTTCTCAACGCACACCCTATAAGTGCCAATGTATCCATCTGAAGGATTAGGACCCCGTAAGGGAGACCAAACGCAAAGTGGAGACTATCTGCAATCATGCATAAGATCCAATGCGTCCCCTAGCCTTCCAGTACAAAAAGGCATTAGAGAAATCGAGTAAATGAGCTTACCAAATCATGGACCACAGGTGGGGACTTCATAATGCCCTACCCTTCCGTAGTGGGCTTCAGGATGTGCCAATGTTTCCTAAACTGCAAATGGAGTTAACCAATAATCCTATTAGGTGGTTTCTACTTCTAAAGGGGATAATATAGTCAAGGTACATCCTTCAAAAGGTGGTGACATGTGGCAGATAGGTGAATGAAGTAGGGAATGAGAAGGGGAAACCCTGGGTCACATGCTGGGGTACAAGGGTAGCTAATACGATGGAAGCCCACACTTGGGTTTATAAATTATAATGTATAGGAGGGAGCAATCATGATACATGAGGTGCTTCGACCTTGATTTTTCCACCTTTCTTTATATGCCTTTTTCCTTTTTATGATTTTCTTTGATTAACTGCTCGGGGCTCAAAGGGGAAGAGCATGATGTATAAGATATAGTAGTGAATACCCCCTTTTAAGGTTGGGTGGTTCATTATCCACTTGGGTTTGGGACAATCATGGGTTTCTATATGATGAAGGATGCTCATAGAATCTATAGGAACCAGGGTGATGGCCATGATGATGAGTGAGAGCTCATGTATTGGCTTTTGCTCACGTGCTAAATGTGTTTGTTCGGACCATCTTTTGCATTTTTTGGTACATTTTCCTGTTGAATGTGGTCATATATGCTTTTATCTTTCTTCTTAGCTGCATCAACCTTCGGGCTTCATTTCAGGCCATGACCCAAGGTGTGGGCAAGGGGAAGGGGCATGCTAACCCTATGTGGCCCATTGGAGGAATATGGACCCAGGTGGGAGAAATGATGAATGGGATAATAATGAATGGAAAGAAGGTAATATAAGTGGATAAGGGAGCGGGACCACACAACCAAAATCGGGCCTTTCCATGAAATACCATCCATAGAGCCAAATGGTTAGTAAAAGAGATCCCACGTGACTAGAATCCAAGGTTAATACCTAAGAGGGGTCTAGGGGACAAGATCACAAACCTAGCCCATTCTTTTCGCCTAGTCCCCCCATTAATCCATGCCCAGAAGTGTCCATGATAAGCAAACTACAATACTCAATTACCAAATATCAAGTCGTACCTTTAGGATCGGGAGGCCCACCTTCAAGCATATGATCATGGCAGCTAGGCAAGGGACCACATGGTTGACTCAAGTGGCGAAGAAGAGCATAATGAGCTAGCTGGTAGCTGCAAGGGGTTGCTGGCTATTGAGTGAGGACTATCTCGGAGAATTTTTTTCTCCTAGGGATATCACCCACAAAATGGTGGGTAATAATGCCCTCTCAAATTTGATTTAAACGAAGACTAATTTGGACATCATACTTGGAGATAATGCCACCTACCCCATGAAAGGGATAGGTACTATCACTTTTCACTTAAATCAAGGTCAAACCATTCATCTACAAGAATTATTTTATGTGCCAGATTTGAAGAAGAACCTAGTGTCTATTTCTGTGATGGAAGATAAAGGCTTGAAGGTGGCATTCATTAATGGAAAGGTACATATTTGGCATAGAAACCCTAAAGATGCCTTTACACCTGGATTTAGGGTTGATGATCTCTATCAAGTTGGAGGAAGTCCTTTGGGATCCTTGACTTGCGATACTTCTCTTCAATCTAAATTATGGCACTAGAGGTTTGCCCACCTTCATTATAAAGCCTTACCTGGGGTAAGGAAAATGGACACAGGTATGCCCGAGTTCAACATGAATCATGAAGGAGTTTGTCAGGGTTATGCAGCTGGGAAACTTACAAGGGGACTATTCCCTTCAAGTGAAAGCCAAACTACTGATATTCTTTAATTGGTCCATTCTAACCTATTTGGTATGTTACCCGTAACATCATTGGGAGGATTCCTATACTATGCAATTTTTGTGGATGACTTCTCTTGCAAAACATGGATCTATTTCTTGAAGAAGAAGGATAAAGTGTTCAAATGGTTCAGTTATTTCAAAGCCTTGGTGGAAAATCAAACAAGGAAGATGATCAAAATATTGAGGACCGACAATGGAACTGAATATGAATCAAATGAATTCAATGACTTTTGTAGAGAAGCTTGCATTAAGAGGGAGACAACCGTTCCATACACTCCTAAGCAAAATGGAGTTGCTGAAAGGAAGAATCGAACAATCATGGAAGCCTCACGTGCCATGCTCCATGATCAAGGTCTACCGAAGTTCTTATGGGGAGAAGTTGCCAACTCTACCGTGTATGTTCAAAATAAGAGCCCACATCAAGCACTGGATTTCAAGACACCCGAAGAAGTTTTCACCAGTAAGAAACCTAATGTTTCTCATTTTAGAATATTTGGTTGTCCTGTGTATTTTCATGTGCCTAAAGAGAAAAGAAACAAGTGAGAAGCATCTAGGAAGAAAGTTATATTTGTGGTCTATAGTGAAAATTCAAAGGCATATAGACTCTATGTGCTTGGTCCAAGAGAAGTGGAAGTAAGCCATGATGTCACCTTCGATGAAAATGCTACCCTTGGGAAAGTTAAAGATCTCCTTATCCCAAAGAAAGGATAATGATGATGCTACAGAAAAACAAGATGGACCTCTGATAGATGAACCTATGCTCGATTTTGAAGGCCTAATGGATCCCATTGATCCACCACCTGGTGATCCCCCTTCCTCAAGGAAAATACCTTTGTGGCTCAAAGTTACTCTCAAAGATGTTGAAAGACATATTGCTTCAAGAGGGACATTTTGTGAAAGTATAAAGCCAAACATGTATCAAGGGTACTTAGCTGCTATGAGTACTATTATTCAATATGAGCCATGTACATTTGAAGAAGTCGTAAAGCATTGTGTCTGGAAGGATGCGATGAATGAAGAATATGAATCTATCATAAAAAATGATGTTTGGGATGTGGTGCTTAGACCAAAGGACAAGTCCGTAGTCACCTCAAAATGGCTATAGAAAAGCAAACATGGAGTAGATGTGAGTGTTGAGAAAATACAAGGCCAGGTTCGTTGCTCGAGGCTTCTCTCAAAATGAATGAGTGGACTATGATGAGATATTTGCACCAATCTCCCGATATACAACTATCCGATCTATTATTGCTCTTGCTGCTACTTAAGGATAGAGCTACATCAAATGGACGTTAAGACTACTTTCTTGCATGGCTCACTTAAGGAGGAAGCCTACTTGGAACAACATTAGGGGTTCAAAGTACAAGATCGAAGGACACATGTATGCAGGTTGAAGAAAGGCCTCTATGGGTTGAAGCAAGCCCCTATGGCTTGGTATGAGAGGATTGACAGTTATCTTATGAAGCTGGGATTTACAAGGAGATATGATGATCCAAACCTATACTTCAAGGTTGAAAAGGACATGCCTCTCATTTGGGTCCTTTATGTTGATGATCTCTTTCTGAATGTTGTGGACTCTCTCATTTATCAATGCAAGAAGGAGTTGACTTCTGAGTTCGAGATGAAGGACCTAGGACTGATGGACTACTTCCTAGGCCTAGAGGTTTGGCAAAAGCCACTTGAGATTTTCCTTTCTCAAGGAAAATACATTGTGAAGCTACTAGAGAGATGTGGGATGGTGGATTGCAAATTTGTGTTTACTCCGATGGAACTCAACTTCAAGAAGCTATGTGGAAGTGTTGTTGGGCTCGAATTGGCAAACCTTTCTGAGTATCAACAACTTGTGGGGGCCCTGAGGTTGTTGGTTAACTCTTGTCCAAACATATGCTTCGTTGTTAATACGTTGAGTCAATTTATGATTGAGCCTCATCACATACATTGGATTGTTGCTAAGAATCTCTTGAGATATCTTTGTGGTACAATTAACTATGCACTGATATACACTACTGAGAATTTGAAGCTACATGGATATTTTGATGCTGACTAGGTTGGAAGTGTGGTGGATCGAAAGAGCACATTAGGATGTTGCTTCTCATTGGGGTTTGCTTCGATTTCATGGATGAGCAGGAAGCAAAAATCAGTGGCTTTAAGCACCGCTGAGGCCGAATATGTTGTAGCAAGTATGGCTTGTTGTGAATCTGTTTGGTTGAGAAAGCTATTCAGTGAGCTATTTGAGCACATACTGGATACCACCATGATATTCTATGACACCAGAGTGGGATTCACCTTTCAGAGAATCCCGTGTTCCACGACTGCTCCAAGCACATTGATATCAGGTACCAATTTATTTGGGATATGGTAAAACAGGGAGCAATAAAGCTCCAACACATTAGGACTGATGAGCAGGTTGCAGACATCCTCACGAAGCCCTCAGGGAAGATCAAATTCTTAGCCTTCCGAGAGAGACTTGGAGTCGTGGAAAGACCCTCCCATGAAGGTCCCGCTTGAGTTGAACATTGAACTTTGGGAGCTCCTGGGGGCTTGGGGTACTTATTGGAGCTATGAGCAACCATAGGGTGAGTGGTTCACCTTCCCCTGTGATACCCCATGATGGTTGACATGTGTGTAGGGTGAGTGGTTCACCTTCCCCTACAATTGATGACACGTCTGTAGGGTGAGTGGTTCACCTTCCCCTGTGATTGACATATGCATGGGATGAGTGGTTCACCTTCTCCTATGGCATATGAGCAGGATGAGTGGTTCACCTTCTCCTGCTGATGCCCCAACATACATCCTACCCATGTAGTCCAGGACTCATGGGAAGTTCCTCTCATCTGGCCAATAGTTAGGAAAAGTGGTTAGGGACCATAGCACTACCAATGGACACATTGTGTACTATCATACTCCCTATGTCTAGGATGCATGGTGTTCAACAACTTAATTTGGGATCAAGTCTGATTGAGGTTCTACCTTTGGACTGACTTTTGTTAGTGGAGAGTGGTAAGGTCTTGTGACTCACTCTCGATAGATTCTTCTTCATTATTCATATTAGTGTATAGCAAAGCAGAGATGAGATGAGATACAAAGATGGTTCATGATGACAAGATGGCATGAGGATCGATGATGATGGATGGATTGGTAGGTGGAATTCTCCCTAGTTGAGAGGGAGTGTTAAAATTGGGAACTAGGGCCAAATTCCACCTTGGGACAGCTCATTTGATGGAGATGATGATTGCATTAAATTCTTCTTTTCGAGAGGACCAAAATTAATATAAAGATCATCTAATTTGGACAAGCAGAAGTGTTTTTTTGAATTTATGCACACACATGTGCAAATTGTTCAGGCCGGCCACATCATCATGTAAGCTCATGAAGCCCAATGGACGTGTCACTTCACCCTTAACGACCTGTATAAATACAAGTGACCTCTCACCTCATTTGGCATCATCACTCACACACTTTCTTCTCTCCTTCACTCATTGGTTTGTACAACTATTGGGCAGATTTTCTCTATCACACTTGTGGCAAAGAGGACAAATTTTCTGGGCAAATTGCAAGGTTGAATTTCAGGACTGTTGCAGGGGTTTGACTAGTGTTGACCAGACACTTTGACTTATCATTTGACTGCGATTTTTATGGGAAAATTTGTTTTTGGCAGGCCGTACAGATTGGCACAGAAATTGAGAAATTCTGAGCACTTTGACCTGCGCTGACCACAGGCCTGTTTGACCACAGAAGTTGACTTCAGTTGACCAAGTTTGACTGTTGTTTTGTGGACTGTTTTGACTGCTATTTGACCAGCTAAAGAAGCTGAGTTTGACTTATTTTGACCGATCTTTAGAGGTGAAGTTTCTGCTGCATTGACCATCTTTGACTTTCTAGTTAGCACTGAATTTGACTACAAATTTGACAGGGCCATTTTGACTTTTATTTGGCAAGTCAACTTTGACTTTTTGTACTTTCTCTCTCTCTGATGAACTTTTGATATAATAATAAGAAGAACTGATCAAAGAGTTTTCGCCACATTGGGGTTTTTCTCTAGCATCTGCGAAATCTGGAGTCCTCTTGTCTTGGCTTGTCTTCTGCATTTTATTTTATGTTCTATCTACAGTTACTGTCAATGTGATTTATGGTTAACGTGATTGCTATTGGAAAACTAAATTGGAAATTGTCATTGGGCTGCTAAAGGAACATTGAAGTAATTCTGCAAAGCATAGAACATACCATTGTTAACTAAAATTAACACATTTTGAGCCTTCAAAATAGAGACAATCCTAAAGACATCATTTTAAGCCAATTTTTGACTGTCTCAATGTTATTTTATCTCCAGTGACCAGAACTACTGGTATGTCTCCGGTGGTCTGGATTTGAATTATATTTGTTTACACGGCATTTTCAGTTAGTATATTCATTTGTTCTTACAGGCATTGCAATTTGTTCAAGAACTTGGATCCATGCTACATACTACAAAAGCAGTTGAGGGGCTTGATCGTAACTTGCAGTTGGTGTTTGTTATTCCCCCACCAAATTCAATTGAGAACAATCCAGACATGTTTACATCAACTGATATGGAGAGGCTAAGCAACAAAGTTGATGGATTTTCCCTTATGACGTATGATTTTTCAAATGCATATCATCCTGGTCCAAATGCACCTATTGGTTGGGTGCGTGCATGTTTGCAACTTTTGCTTCCTGTTTCAGCTGCAAAGCACCAAAGGGACGCAAAAATTGATATGAAGACTGCCAATTATCAGCTGGCAGCAAAAATCTTAATGGGTATAAATTTCTATGGAAATGATTATGTTCTTCCAAGAGGTATCAAAATTACTTTTCTTTAGTTAGCTGAATGCATATCTGGGCATTTTATTTATTGTCTCTGCCATAGCTGCTTATAAATGCTTTATATTGGTGAAGATTCCTTAGCAGTCAGTACATTGCATTTTTTTTTAATAATAGTTAGTTTATACAAACAGGTGGTGCACCTATCGTCGGTCATGGATATCTCTCCTTGCTTAGAACCCACAAGCCAAAGTTGTTTTGGGATGAGCAAAACATGGAGCATTATTTTGATTATGAGGAGCGACTGAACAGACATAGAGTCTTTTACCCTTCTTTGAAGTCAATTTCCTTGCGGCTAGAAGAAGCACAAGCATGGGGTGTTGGTTTATCAATCTGGGAGATAGGTCAAGGACTGGAATATTTCTTTGATCTGCTGTAATTTCTCTAAATTATCTTGTAGTAGCAGAATGAAAGTTCTCCTAACTTATTTGAGTTCTGTCATTTGTTGTTTAATTTTACACCTAGGCAAATTAGGGGTGAGGATCACGATCATTTGTGATGTGGACCTCCAAGGCTTGCAAATCAAGAGGTTCTGCAGTTTGTCTCAAATGACTTGTTTTGAGTAACTTTTGAATAATGCAGCTAAATTCAGGCCAACAAAGGAATTGATCCGTTGTGAGAAGGAATAAGACAATGAGCTATTTGTAATAGTCATATTTGAAAAGAATAGCCCTACAAGGATCAAGCTAAAGCTCAGGAATTTGCGCAATGATTAATATGGAATTTACAGCTGTTGACAGGATATAACCTCTCATAAAAGGAAGGGCAAAGAATTCTTTTCAAATTATAATTGTCTTACCTGTCTGCATATTTTTCAATTCACCATTTAAGGTATAAATTTGAGATATTAACACGAAACAATTGAAATTTGAGTAAAATTATCTAGTTTTGGTTAAATCTTGTATTTTGATATTCTTCACTCTTAATTTATGAATGTCTGGTTCTTGTGTGCAGAGTGGATAAATTTCTTATGGGTCAAATATAACTCCATGCTTTTTAGGCATCCACATTCTTGTTGTGGCTTAGGTCAGACGCATTGGTACTTACGAATTTTCGATCATTGTAGTCTAGTTGCTTACGCTTTTCCTCAGTGATTCTACTGACTTGGTGCTCTTTTCAAATCACTCCCTTTGAAAGGATATAATAAAGCTTTTTGAATAGGGGAGCCGGTGTGAACAGTAAAATTCCATTACTTTAGCTCTATGTGCACTAAAGTATGGTACATCCTACACAGGTGTGTCAACTCATTGTTAATCTATGCATGATTTCATGATGTCCACGTTTGTACGAGTTTTTTTTGGAGGAAATAATCTCGGCCCACTGTAGCACACTTGAGAGAGAATGGGGGTGTTGGTACTAGGCCATTTCTCGTAGAGCTCTTCCCCTTATTCCCTGGAATCTCTAGGTAGAAGGTGGATCAATTGGTATTAGGCTATTAGTAAGCAGCTGGTAACTCCAAAGGACATGATGAGATGTGCTTTGGAGACCTCCATGCATTTATCACAAGAGCATCTACAGATTGAGCTAACTCTTGGTATTATTGTAAGGGCATTCTTCTTATGCAAACTAGCCTTTTTCTTTAACCTACTTGCACAATTGGATCTTGAATGGGATTCATGGGTTTTTGTTTCCTTTCATTTTCTTCAGTGCATCTCATTGGTGCCATAATTGTTGTTTAGTTTTAGCTTCATTTTATTTCAAACCAGATCATTATATTGGGTTTTTGTAGTTGTTATACAAGGATTTTGTTTGTGTGGACATCCTTTTTCTAACTACTTTGCAGAGATTGTACATTACAGAGTTGATTAGCTCTATTTGTCTCAATGATTATCCAGTGTGAAATGCGAATGATATGGTCCTAACACTTCTATTTTATCTTCATTCTCTCTTAGCGGTACATATTTTCTTTTATCATACTTCTACTTAGCGTTCTCTCTTTAGGATTAGTGGGACCTCTTGTATGGGCATATGTTGTCTAGCCAGTTTGCAATCATAGTATGTTAGAAATTTGATTTTTTTCCCGAAGGAAAACCTTGCGCAATCCCCTCAAGCACTTTCCCGTGATCAATGGATGGTAAGCAAGGCAAATTATTGACCCTGATTACAAAACATATCCTTGAGGGGATTAAGAGACTTGAACCCCAGCTTCAGAGTAAAGATGCGATGATTGGGTCATGACTGCTTTAGTTAGCATGTGGGAGACACATACTTGATTAACCCTCTCTCAAATTAATTATTTAATTTTGAATGCAAATGTTATGCCTCTAACCCTTTGTCTTCATTATCTGTTAGCCCTTGGGAGACAAAAACTTGATTAAAACTTGTTCAAATGATTATTTAATTTTGAAATGAAAATGTTATGGCTCTAACCCTTTGTTTTCATTATCTCTTAGTAGCAGATCTTCTCCTATATTTAGGACCAATGGCAGCACACAAGATTTCTCCTTTACATACAGCTTGAGTGAGCCTAATGATTAAGAACATGTGTTTCCTCGTATAAGGTGTTGAAGAATCTAGGGCATATAGTTAGTGAGATTCTTCTACGTAACTATTTGTGAGGCATTTTATCTTTATATTATTAGCACAATCCTTGTTGATTTCATTAGTGTGTGTATTTCTTATTTCATCAAATAGCTATCAGAACAATGAGACAAGAACACAAGAAATTAGCATTTTGCCAAGGGCCAAAACCTCCCTCTTGGAGAGAAAAACCGGCACAAAATTCTTCTTATAGAGATTTTTATTAACAAACACCAAGACCACGACCCTCGACTTCCTGAGTCATTCCAAGACTAAGACACCAATCCTCTTCTTGATTTGATGAAGAAGAAATCATCATTATTACTGCTGCTTCATTGAAGTCATCATTACCGCACCTTTACTAAGGTCTTCTATCAATATCATGAGTATGTCAAGACACCGATATTCTCATCACATGTATCCTGAGACGGATGACTGTGATTTCTCTTCCTGTGTTTCATCATTCTACATATGTTGCTCCTGAGACAGAGTATACATCGAGATATAGTGAGATCATCACGATCCTATCCTATCCATTGAGACTGAGTGTTCCTGTAGGATTATCGAGGTCATCATGATTATCGAGACTGATTGTTTGCTGCGATGAGATCACTGATATTTTTTTCAGAAGAAAAAAAGCGTAATATATTATATTGAGAAAATATAAGTACTGATTGTGTGATGCACACATCATGTAGCATTTTACAGATATTAACATGTTACACATATGTATGGCTATTGTGTCTGTAAACAAATATATCAGTCATTGCAATTTACAGTCAGATGTGAAATGTTCAAAAAAATAAGGTATCTGTGTATGATGCAGACAAAAAGATCAAATGGCAGATTGATTGTGTCATCAAATGGAGCTGTATATCATGTGCCACAGGGACATGATGTTGTCAATAATGAAGGATGGAGGCACATGTGTGTCTCTGAATATTATGGCATTCCGCCATTTCCATACCGACCATAGAAATAAGAGGATGAGGAAGCGCCTGTTTCCATTCTGTCTGCTCCACCAAATAAGAGCTGCACTAGTAGAATCAAAATCAGTCAGTATGAAATCAAAATTGGTTGCCAGAACATACCAGATCCAGAGGGTGGCTGGACATTTGATGAACATATGGAGGTTGGTCTCTTCGTCATTGCCACATATAGAGCATCTGTTGGGGCCATGCCATGAACGTTTTCTGAGATTTTCCCATGAAAGATTTTTGTTGTAGAAGACCAACCATGCAAAATGTGTAAATTTAGGTGGACATTTTGCCTTCCAGAAAATGTACGGGAAAGATGGGAGAGAATATGGAAATCTGTTGCAGATCAGATGTGCATATATGTCTCTGACAGACACATGTCTCTTAAAACAGCTGACGGTCCATTTTAGTTGATCGGAAATGCCATGTCGATGAATGCCGCTTCCAGTTAAGGTGTCTGTGAGTGATTTCCATATACCCGCCAGCATGTCCTGTAGATTGAGGTTGCTACTTTCCATCCAAATTGGGGTGGAACCTTTCCATTCCTTGATCAATTTGTCCCATGTGAAAATGCCTTGATGTTGAAGCTGAGTGATGAGCGCCCTTGGAAAATTTAGATCGGAATGTCCACAAACAATTGGATCGATGCCGATGAGGATATTACCACCTATATGAAACTGCCATCTCAGACGTGACAGAAACAGTGTTTCAATCTTTTTCATGCTGCGCCATATAGGTGCTCCCGCACTTATATCTATGGTCCCTTTCCTGTACCAGTATTCGATATGTTTCCCCTTCATGTATCTATGTCGGATGATGTTGCTCCATGGCGAGCAACCATATATGCCTCTCCATAACTGTGTTGCGATTACAACTTCGTTCAGTATGTCACACAGCTACCTCGAGACTTGTTACTGAGATGTTTCTTTATTACGCATATGATGAGATCGTATATCGAGAGTATGTTACAGAGACTTGGATCACTGTGAGATTATAGTGACTGTTGCGTCGTGATTGCATTTTGCATTCCGTTCAGATTGTGATCATAGCAATGCCGAGACAGGAAAAAATAAATATAAATTATTAAAAATAAATATAAATTAATTAAGATTTTATATGTTATTTATTTAAAACTAGCTATTATAAATATCTTAATTAATATTTCAATGAATAATGTTTAATGAACTATTATATCAAAGTTTTTTAAAATTATCTAGTTTAATTTTTTAATACCTAAAAAGATATTATCAATTAATAATTTTTTTTTTTTTTTTATTATCATTGGGCTTAACTTAATCTAAATAGATAAAATATATACCTAAGGTTAAGGTATAGCGTTCAAGCTAAAAAAATAGATTCTATAAAATAAAATAAGCAAGAGGTTACTAAAGTCATATAAATATTACATATATTAAAGGATCTAATAATAATATTGCTCAAAATAAAATTTAGAGGAAGACTCCAATATTTATAAATTACAAAGCAGGAAGGAAAACAAGATGGATACATAAAATGAATAAAAAAGAGGAAAGAAAAAAAAAGCATCAAGAAATAAACGAACCAAGAAAATAGTAGTACAAATAAAATGAAAACTAAAAAATAAGCTAGAAATAAAAATAATAATGAGGGAGCAGAGAGGGGGAATCAACCACCTTGCAATGATCCCTCCCCTTCAACTTCCTACAAGTTTATTTCCTCCTGGATTTCCTCTTTTGTTTTAGGTTTCAATAGTCCAACATTTTGTAATAAAAATAACAATAATATCACTATTATTAAAAATTATAATTCTTTGTCGCCTTCTCATCATTTAAATAATAAAAACACTAAAAGTATTAGCAATAATATAAATAAAAGGAATTATAATGTTAATAAAAGTTCCATTAAAATGGTTAGATATAAGAATAATAATGATAGTAATATTAGTAACAATTTATCTTCCTCCTCTTCCCATAGCATTAATAATAACTTAATTTCCACCTCCTTGCTTGATGATGACGACGATGACGACATTATTTGTAACATCGAATTCGGTACCAAGGACCTTCCAGACAGTGTCAAGTAAACTATAAGACAAGATTGTGTTGTTGTTCTTAGAAAGGCTAGGCCTCCCAAGAAAAGCCCGAGCAAAGCAGAGTTTCTTGCCCTTAAGTCCCTAAGGGACAACCCTAACATTGTTGTCCTTAAAGCCGACAAAGGTGGAGTTGTCGTCGTTCTTGATAACTCTGACTATGTCTCCAAAATGATTGACCATCTTTCTAATAGTGGTAGTTACATCAAGCTTAAGAAAAATCCCATTAAATCTATTTCTAAGGAGGTAGCAAGCGCTATCAAGTCGAGTTCGTCCCTTAATCCTATGTCTTGTAAGCTCATAGAGAGAAATCCCCTTACCCCTAGAATTTATGGCCTTCCGAAGATTCATAAATCTTGGGCTCCCTTGAGACTTATTGTTAACACGATAGGTGGTCCTATTTATCTTCTTGCCAAGTTCTTAGCTCAAAAGCTTAAGCCTCTGGTAGGTCGCACTGACTCTTTTGTTAAAGACTCTGCCTCCTTTGTTCAAGAGTGGAAAGATATCAAGTTGGAACTTGGAGATTTGTTGGTTAGTTTTGATGTCGTATCCTTATACACCAAAATCCCCATCTAATAGGCCATTGATATCATCAATCACATCATTGATAAAGACATTTCCAAATTAGTTGAACTTTGCCTCACCTCGACCTTCTTCAGTTTCCAAGGTGAGTTCTATGAGAAAACTTGTGTGTTGTGATGGGTTCCTCTCTCTCCCCTATCATCGCTAACTTGTTTATGGAGGATTTTGAAACCAAGGCTCTAGCCACAACATAATTTCGCCCTAAAAAGTGGAAGAGGTTCGTTGATGATACATGTGTCATATGGCCTCATGGTCATGAGAAATTGGATCTGTTTCTAAACCACCTTAATTCTCAATCGGATTGCATCAAGTTCACGATGGAGGTGGAAGAGAATGGATGCCTTCCCTTCCTTGACATTCTCCTTTCTAGGATGGATGATGGTTCCGTCTGTCACTGAGTGTTTCGAAAGAAACCTCACAGGGAACAATATTTCCATGCCAGCTCTCATCACTTTCCGGCTCAGAAATTCGGGGTTCTTAGCACTCTCGCTACCCATGCTCTAAGAATCTCTGATGATAACCACCTTCATCAAGATAAATCTCATCTTCTTGAGATTTTTAGAAAGAATGGATATAGCAGATCTTAAAGCCTCAAGGCCTTTCACAAGGCATGCAAAGTGCCAAGAATTAAACCTGCTCATGTTGATTATGTCTCTAAGGTTCATCTCCCGTATATCCAAGGAACCACGGATAGGATTGCCCATATCCTTAGGAAGATTAATATCGCTTCCTCGTTCAGGCCTCTCCATACCATTAAGAATTATTTGGGATCTGTTAAAGACCCTGTTGACCCTAAGGACACGAAGGGTGTCTACCTTGTTCCCTGCTCATGGGGTATTCCCTATATTGGGGAAACAGGTAGGTTTATTAAACATCGAATCCATGAGCATGTTGCAGATATTAGACACAATCGATCCCGCTCATCAGCCCTAGCCGAGCATGCAGAGAAAAAAAAACACCATGTCTGCATTGAAGAATCGAAAGTCATTGCCAAGGTTGATCATTTGCACCATATGAAGCTTAGGGAAGCGATTGAGATTGAATGGCATGCCAAAAATCTTAATAGGGATGACAGTTGGAAATTAAGAGCGAGCTGGATTCCAGCTCTCCCTTCTTGGTTCCTCCCTCACTACTCCCCGGTTATTATTTTTATTTTTAGCTTATTTTTAAGTTTTCATTTTATTTGTACTATTGTTTTCTTCGTTCGTTTATTTCTTAATGTTTTCTTCTTCTTCTTTCCTCCTTTTTATTCATTTTATGTGTCCATCTTGTTTCCCTTCATGCATTGTAATTTATAATTATTGGAGTCTTTCTCTAACTTTTATTTTGCGTAATATTATTATTAGATCCTTTAATATATGCAATATATGTATATAACTTTTTATTTTAATTAGTAACCTCTTGTTCATTTATATTTTATATAACCTATTATTTAGCTTGAACGCTATACCTTGACCTTAGGTATATATTTTATCTATTTAGATTAAGTTCAGCCTAGTGATTTTATTAATTGATAATATCTTTTTAGGTATTAAAACATTAAAATAGATAGATTTAAAAACTTTGATATAATAGTTCATTGACCTTATTCATTGAAATATTAATTAAGATATTTTATAAAAGCTAGTTCTAAATAAATATATATATATTTTAATTTATTTTATATTTATTTTTAATATTTTATTTTTATGACTGCTAGTTTTAACCAAATATATTTTATTATTTTAATAAACAACTCCCCACCTCTAATAATCAATAATATTTTGCTTACCTTATTAATTAATAATATTCTACTTACCTTATTAATTAATAATATTCTACTTATCTTATTAACTAATTTAACGACTAATTTTCAACAGCTAATTCTGGGCAATGATGCATCCATACTATTTATTCCTTAAGATCGATTGATTATTCACCTTGTCCTGAGGATGAACCACATTAGTTGGTTCGAAACGTCGACCAAATCCTGACTACATGATTAATCTGAAATACATCTATCTACGTTATGGATCATAAAAGTCTTAGATCTAACATGACTTCCTTTCTTCATTGTTTTGCTTGCAGAGTTCTTGTGCTTGTCTTGGAGGGCTACTTGACCTTTTATAGACTTGTAAACATTATATAAATGCTCAAGAAGAGCTCTTTAATTATGAAAAATCCTAAAGACATCAAGAAGAAGTCTTTGACCTATAAATGACACTTCTTCCTCATGAAACCCATGATGCAAGGAATACAATAAATATATATTTTTACACAAAAACATAATTACAAGTCATGAAGACCGAACCTAGTTAGACTTTCTTCAACACTCCCTCTTAACTAGGGACGTATTCATAATGGTACTTGGTCATTCTCAATCCGAAGAATTTCTCACAAGAAGAATCAGATTGGTAACCTATTTGTATAGCATCATAATAACCAACATTGTTTCCACAACAAGGCCTTGACTGATAACTCTATCTCTCATCAAATCATAGCACAATGTTGGCGATACCAATGACTATAGACACCTTCATCCTTGTCTCTCAAGGTACATACCCACCTGGGTGTTCACCAAGTATGACCTTCTAGGACTATCCTTATCTTGCGTTCCCAGCCCTCAAAGAATATCGGTCCTCTTGCCTACTCTTATCTTCGATGCGATACACATCCTCAAAGAGCATCAGATGCGAGATGATTACCCAATCCTCCATATTTCCTTCCAAATGAAGACAAGAATGTTGTGTCTATCTCTCTCTCTCAACTAGGGAAGATATGCCCATTCCTATAAAGGAATGTACCCAAGTTCCCTCTGATCAGGAACTTGTCCAAGCTCCCTCTCAATTAGGGACTTGTTAGAGCTCCCTCTTAACTAGGGACTCTACTTTTCATCAACATCTTCTTCTTCGTGGGTCCTTCAGCTGCTTGATCAATTTCTTTCCTTAATATCATGAAATTCAGTCGAGATTCTTTCTTGTAAGGTATTAGCCATCCATCACTTTCCTTCTTGGTTTGTCATGTCATTCCTTTCTTCATGGAATGTGGCCTTCTTGATACATATTTGGAACCTTCGTCATATGGCTACTTCTTCCTCATCATGTTTCTTTCAGAGATTTCTATCCATCACATGAATGCTAGTTGTACTTGTACTTACAATTCTTGTTCTAGTAACCCTGCATGAACTCATCCAAATATTATTCAAGAAATCAAAACATAACATCAAATAGTACCTTACGAAATGGCTCTTCATCATGACATATTCCTGTAGGTATCAACATCCTGCATACATGTTGACACATCTCCCAAAGATATCCATTGTCAAGGGTCTTCATCTTTTTCAGACTTCCATTAGTTTAGTCTTCATATCTTTCTGGGAGATTTCCTAGTCAAATCTTCTTGGTCTTTTGGATGTTGATTGCCTTAATCATGGTTGCAAATCTCACTATCTCATCCTTCCTCTACACATTCCATTCCTAGGAGCCTTCAATCACAGTTTCTTGATTGTAGTCAACCTCCTCATACATCATATGAGGACATATTATGTTGATTTCATCTACTATGAGTTTATGCCTTCCTGCATCCTTTCAGAGGAGGAGATCCTTTTTCTCTTGATCATGCTTCTTAAGATAGAAGTAATGATCCATGTTACCTACAACCATACGACATGACATTATAATATTAAACACAAGCATATATACCTCATTTTACCTTTAGGCCATCCAGGCTTCTTCTAGCAGCTTCCTTGATTGAAAAGATCTTCAATCCTTTGATCTGCTTCATTTCTCATGTCATCACACCGTCTTCCCATGAATTCCATAAGTTGGATTTCTTGATGAAACACTTGCTTCCTCTCTAGATTAGTGAACCCTTCGATGAGGATTCCTTGATAGAATCTTGAGGATCTTGCATATCCCTATCTTGCAAATGTTTCCTTTTTTATTTGATGTATGATGGGTGTTGTCATGGATGACTTCTTCCTTTCCTGCAATGTCAAATGAGGTTCACAAGAGCTATATCCTTCATGTTTGACTGCCATAGATTTTGTCCTTCATGATTCCCATGGTGATGTCGCGAGATCTTGTTTTTCATGCTTCCATGATGCCACGATGCATCTTATTATCATTGCCATATCTTATAACATGAGCTTATAATAGGACCCTTCTGTGAGGGATACTATCCCAATCATAGTAGAGATCTATTTCTCCCTCTTTCCTTGGACCTTTTCTTCAACTTCCTCCATCTATCCGGTGATATGAGCTTCCATAATTTTAGCTATACCTATTCTGCCTTGTTTGAGGACCAAACTTCCCTTTTCTTTTTGCACATGATTTAGTCCTTTACCCTTCAATACTTTTTCCATCAACTTGTCTTTCTCTATTTATTATAGAGACCTTAAGTTGTCGAATGAGGTAACCTTCTTATCCCATGGATATTTGTTTCTTTGATTATATGTTAGTGCATTATAGATCAATGATGGTTATATTCCTTACTAGATCTCGTAGATGAGACCTTATGAGGATATCCTACATCCTTTGATACCCTTTACTTTTATGTAGATCAGATTTCATGTGATCTTATTCATTGCATCTTTAGAGAATGAGTTTATCATATACATCTCTTTGATGTCTCCAATGTTTCTATATGAGGGGATCTTTTCCTAAGTATCCCTTTCATAAATTCAGTGGAGACCTTTTTACATGTTTAATGACATCAACTACTTAGAGGACCATGATTATCCTTCTTCTCCATGCAAGGAATCTTGATGACCCATCAACCTATAAATGTCCTTGTAATTCATGAAGTCATTTAACAAAATTTATAAATTGAAAAGATAATTAATTGTCACGCGAAGATGAAGTCTTCACCGTGATTTCTTTGATGATGGTTGAAGAAGATATATGAGGGATTCTTCTTGAATTATCTTCGATTGAATGAGAAAGCCTTTTCTTAATAGAAAAGGTTGCTCCTTTTGATAGGGATGAGTTGTTGCTTCCTTGAATGATCTTCTTCCTAGATCAGGAAATGATCCTTGCTTGATTATAACAATGCTTTCCTTCCTTCAATATGTTTTGCCTTCTTTTGTAGAGTAGGTCAGGATTGCTTCAATCTTTTCCAAGATGATGAGATCATTATTTTGAGGTCCTTTGAGTTTCATAGCTTTGTAGATATCTTGATGAGAGTCTTGGTGGTCTTTTGATGATGGTGACGTGGAGACACAAGTTCTTGATGTGGAGTTACCTTTCTGTTGTAGACTTCTTGTTGTAGATTTGATCCTAAAACCCTTAGAGTTGTTTTGATGCCCTTCTTGAAGACTGATCCTTGTATGTCTCTTTTGCTGCCCTTCCTTTAACTTCAACACCTTAGCTCTGATACCATGTTGAAGAATCTAGGGCAATTAGAGTTACTGTGATTCTTCTTAGCATGATAACTATTTGTGAGGTATTTTAAATTTTTCTTATTAGCAGAATCTTCTCTTGAAATCATTAATGTGTGTGTTTCTTACATCATCAAATAGTTACCAAAATACAAGAGGCAAGAACAAAAGATGTTGGTTTTTTGCCAGGGCCAAAACCTCTCCATCTTGGAGAGGAAAACCCGCTCAAAATTCTTCTTATAGAGATTCCAATTGACGAATACAAGACCATGACCCTTGACCTATCAAGCCACTCCAAGACTAAGAAACAAATCCTCTTCTTGCTACTAAGATCATCATCATCATTAATGCTTCACCAAGATCATCATTGTTGCTGCACCATGAATTCTCCTTCAAGTTCTTCAAAATCACAATGAGATCTTCATATACATGAATGAGAGATGCACTGAGATTACTTTTGTATCATTGATACATCATTGATATCTTCATTGGAAAACTACCGAGATCATGATTGTCTCATCATAGTTATTCCTTCACCGAGATCATAACCATGTTAGGATCATGACTACACCTTGACCGAGAATGCAACTGTGTTCATCATGATTGCATTGAGATCTTCATCGAGAATGTGACTATGTTCACCGATATCTTACTTGGCATGACTATGCTGAGAATACATCACAGTGGGATTACTGAGCTCCTTCTTAACCGATATTGTGAGAGTATGCTTAGAGTGTGTACCCCTGTAATGCTTGTCCGAAACCACATGGATCCTTTTCCTAACCGAAACACTGTACTATTTCATCTAAGATTTCTGTGCCTCTTAAATTGACCGAGATTTTAGAGATATATGCGAAGTTGTCACTATACTTATCACCGAGATTCTGTATCTTACTGTACTATCCAGAGTTTCAAAGTGATCTGAAGTTCTGTTCTGTTTGTGGTGACCCTAGCTGCATATAATATATATATATATATATATAATATATATATATATATATATATATATATATATATATATATATAGATAGTGGTTTGTCCTGGATATAAGCCAACTTGTATTTGTGAAGAGATGTGTCACTTTGTTTGAGCCGACTTGTCATTTATATATATCTTGAGGCAGACATGACTGTCTTTCTTCATTATTTTGCTTGCAAACTTCTTCTTGTGCTTGTCTTGGAGGATTGCGTTGGTCTTGGAGGGCTACTTTACCTTTCTATTGACTTGTATACATTATACATAGGCTCAAGAAGAGCTCTTTAATTATGAAAAATCCTAAGACATCAAGAAGAAGTCTTTGACCTATGACACTTCTTTCTCATGAAACCTATGATGCAAGGAATACAATAAATATATATTTTTACATAAAAACATAATTACAATGTCATGGAGACTGAACATAGTTACACTTTCTTCAACAACCCTAGCTTCATATTTGTGATCAAAGTTGGTCAAATTGCCCTGGTCAAATCGGTCAAAGTCTCCCTAAATTCAACCTTCCAAAATAGATCCAATTTTTTTTTCAATCAAGTCAAATTAGCGCCAAGTCAACATTGGTCAAAGATGCCCAAAATAGAAAGTCAACGCAGTCAAATCAGAATCTCTTCTTTCTCCTTCACATGTATGAACTTGACCCTGCAATTTTAGAAGTGCACGAACCAATGAGGAAGATGTGATGTGTGATGTGACACCTCAAAGTGGTGTCAAGTTAGGTATATTTATATGTGATCTTGGGGGTCAAATTTCTCCTCTAGGCTGACTTGTACTTTTCAAGTTGACTTGGTCAAACAACAAAAATGATATTTTTCTAAGTGCAAATTTATTTTTTCCAAGTGAAAGAGGGGTCTCCTTAGGGTTGTTGGACTTCCCTAATGGGGAAATTTCTCCCTCATTGGCCAATATTCACCACTCCCTCTTAGTTAGGGAGAAATTTCCATTTGCATCATAAGTCTCATCTCGGATGTACATGTCTCAACATAGGGCAGCTCATCTTGTCTCATCTCTGCTCATCTATTGAACAATGAAGTCTCAATCTAAAGAAGAAGAATCATCATAAGGGAGATCAATCTCCAACCTTATATCCAATGACAATAGGGGAGATACCACTTACCATGAGAGGTAAGGATTAGACACATCCTATTGTCTTTTGATCTTCCTACCTTGATCCTCAAGAATCAAATGGTAGAACACCTGCACCCGTACGACATATACAACTTGCCATAAATGGCAAGGACCATACACCTCTCAAATCTACTCACTCATTGGCTAGATGGGTGGCAATCCTAACAAGCCCAACTTGTGGGTACGATGCATACTGGGATATACTCGGGCAAGTCCCAAACTTGATGATAGGAAACAAACACAACTTGCCATAAGTGGCAAGGATCAGACATGCCTCAAGAACAAATACAACTTGCCACAAGTGGCAAGGATCATACATCTTTCTAATGACGATAGGGGAGTAAGAAAAATATACAACTTGCTACAAGTGGCAAGGACTAGACACAACCTAGCACCCTCCAACCCAAGAGCTCCCTGGTTCCATTCCCCCCAAGTTAATGGAAGTCAAAAGATAGGGGGAAGATCATAACTTAGTGTTCTCGACTCAGTCGTGACCCCTTCTCGAAAGGGTCACATTCACCAGTCCAAGCTACTCGCTAAAGACCAAGAACTTCCCTTTCAACAAAGGCTTTGTAAGAATGTCGACTATTTGCTCATTAATTGAAATGTGATGGATTCTTACAACTCCTTTCTGCATCATTATCCCAGATATAGTGATATTTGATCTCAATGTGTTTGGACTTGTTGTGGAACACAAAATTCTCTGAAATTATGATCCCACTCTTGTTGTCGCAGTATATCATAGTCGTATCCAATACCTGCTCAAACAACTCTCCAAAGAGCTTCCTCAACCATAATGCTTCACAACTAGCCATGCTAGTAGCAATGTACTCAACTTCGACCATGCTAAGGGAAACAAACATCTACTTCATGCTCATTCAAGATATCATGGTAGACCCCAAGCTAAAGCAACACTTGGATGTGCTCGTATTGTCAACAACATTTCTAGCCCAATCAACATCAGTGTATCCATGAAGTTTCATGTCTCCAACAACGTATCTCAGTCCATGATTAATAGTCCCATGGAGGTATCTTAGCACATGCTTAGCAACAACCCAGTGTGCATGTAGTGGCTCCACAAAAAAATGACTCAGAGTGTTGACAAAAAAACATATGTCTGGTCTAGTGTTCACTAAGAAGATCAGTGCCCCAATCAACTACCAGTACTGAGAAGGATTTTCCAATCCTGTAGCTTCACCACATAACTTCTTAAAATTCATATCCATCGGTTTGGCCATGTACTTGCATTCCACCATTCCAAAACCTTCCAACAACTTGATAATATATTATCCCTTGAGAAAGGAAAATCTCACCAGGTCTCTGGTACACCTCTAAGCCCAAGAAGTAGTGCATCAAACCAATTTCTTTCATCTCAAACTCAAAGGCTAGCTCCCTCTTACATTGGAGAATAAGAGATTCCCCACCTGTCAAGAATAAATCATCAACATATAATACTAGAATAAAAGGCATACCTTGGATGACTTTGAAGTAGACATTCAGATCAACATTATTTCTCGTAAATCCAAGCTTCATCAAATAGCTATCATGCGAGCATACCAAGCCCTAGGAGCTTGTTTCAATCCATAGAGGGATTTCTTCAACTGACACACATGAGTATTCTTGTCATGTTCCTCAAATCCCGGTGGTTTCTCCATGTATACTTCCTCCTTGAGTATGTCATGTATAAATACAATCTTCACATCCATCTGATGTAGTTTCCATCCCTGGCCAGTAGCAAGAGAAATGATAGATTAGATGGTAGTATATTGAGAAACAGGTGCAAAAATTTCATCGTAATCCTCTCGCTCTTTTTGAGAGAAACCTCTTGTGAAAAAATCAACTATTGTAGCAACTAGAAATTATTCTTCTATCTGTAAATTAATTAGCAGTTTATTTGCTACAACAAACAACGAATAATTCACCATTGCAATTTTCACCAAAATAAATACTGTGGGAGATAAACTGGAAATTGAGAAAATATAGGCACACACACACAAAATATAACACCATTATTTTTAGACAAAAGTCCCTAAAAAAACTGAATGTGGGAAAACTAATGCAGTAACCGAGGGTTTATATTATTAAGCAACAATGAGAAAATTCTGAGTACAATTGGATGCCCAAACTAACAATCCACTACATGAAAAATGGGCTAAAAAATTAGCGAGACAAATTTTGTCTCACATGTCATCGATCCAACTCAAAAACTAGAAAATATTGGGCTCCACGAAACCCCTGCGTCACTTCTGCACAAGCACTCATATTCTTTGCTTGGAAACTACAACTGATCAAGCCTTCTGCCCAAGTCGACCTATGAAAATGACTCATTGGCCCTCTCAGAAAATTCTCCCAGTCTCCAACAACTAAATCGACCCTTTGACTGGTCAAATCGAACTTTGCCTTTGAATCTTTTGTGCAACCTCATTGAAGAAACTCGCCCCTCCTATCAATGACTCTCCAGAACTAGAAGATATCCTCCAGACTCACTTTCTCTTCCCCTCTTTGTCTTTGTGTCCCCTCTCTAGCTCAAAATCTTCCGACAGAATGTTGCTACTCGCTAGAATATCAAAATACCCAAGCAAATTGATCTCAAGTGGATTCATCCATCTACCCATTGACCTCTTCTTATAATCTTCAGTTGGGACTCCATCAACCAAGATTAAAACTTAATCAATGGTTGTGATCATTTCTCAGTCAATCTGTGCGAATTTCTAGAGAAATCTCACCTTCCCCAATTAATTGTTGTTGATTAATAATTTTTCCTAAGTTAGACTTAGGAAAAATTTAATTACAGATTAATTAACTTAATTAAGGAATCTCTAGGTGGATTTTCCTAAAACCTTTTATGAGTTCTGGATTCCTAGTGTTTCTTAGCCTCTTTGACAATTGTCGAAACTAGAATACCATCTGATCTTATAAAAACTAACACTCCCTCTTAGTGAGCAAGGTGTTCTATTGTTGAATTGCTACAACACTCTATCTTTGCATCATTCGCCATACATGTTGCTGATGTTTGGCCACTATGACTGCCTGCCACTACCCACCAACCACTGCGCAACTCTGATGTTGCATCAAGTTTGTTGTTGCTGACACTGCCAACTCTTCATCTTCACTACAACTCCCTCTCAACTGTTGTTGTTTCTATTGCAACTACTGCAACTGAGAATCATCTGAAATAATGAATCAACTGCATTTTTGTTGCATCTGTTTCCTGAGCATTTGACTGCTACTAGCCTTTGCATTTTCCACTGGGGAATCTGCGTTTTTGTTGACTCATCTACTGATCCTCCTGCTTAGTTGTCAACTCTGCTCTGCGCTCCTCAACACCTGACTACAACTCACTCTGGAATTGATTGCAATAACTAACACTGATCCTCCTGCTACCAAATACTATGGGCCCTTGTAGCAAGGTAATGATCCAATTAATTCTCACCTCAATGGACCCTACCTAAATCTGCACAACTATGGGACTATAGCTCCATATCACCCCACCTTACTCCTAGAGGTGTAGCTGCAAACATGGTGAAGTCTTCCTCCAACTTGGAGGACAACCCATCTATCTCTGTGGATGTTGCCACCTGATCCTATTTCTCTTGCTTGTCCTTCTTCCTCTGAGGACACTGAGTATTGTAGTGGCCAAACTCGCCACACCTGAAGCACTTGATCTTATATAAATCCTTTTTCTTCTTCTTATCTCTATGTGAGCCTTGTCCCTCACTGGGACCTTTTTCTTTCCCTGTTGATGCAAGGGTCGCATTTTCTTCCTCCTTCACACCCTTTGATCCCTATCTACTATTGCCGCTAATGGAGCTCTTTACCAGAGCTTGCCTCATCTCCTCCTATGAGAGAGCGCACATCTAGTCCCACCCAGGCAGCGTATCTCGTCCCATAATGCCTTGGACGAAATTATCCCAATCCTTAGTGACACTGTTTAGGGAAAACCTTACCATTTATGTAAGTGGAGGCATCTCTCCTACAACTGCAAGCTCATCCGGGATATCCTGAAGTCTGGTTAGAAAGGGATCATGCCTTCACCCTTCATCCTTGCGTTCCTCAGCTTCTCATTCAATAATATCTTCTGCTGCTCGGAATGATTTTTGGTACAACCCTGTGAGAGCATCCCACATCTCCTTGATCGTATTCTTGGCCAATAAGTGCGAGACTATATGGTCTCAAACTCCATCCAAGATCATCCACTTCACCTTGGCCATTTCTTTCCTATACTCTTTAAGCTTATTTGCATCGGTCAGTACTGCTAGAACACTCTTTGCAAAGGGCTTCATACTATGCTCATCTCACAGGAAGGACATCCTCGCTTTCCAAATGACAAAGTTGAAGGCTCCCTCCAATCTATCCTAATCTCTAAGCCCAGTTGTGGCCATCTCTGAAAGTGAAATGGAAATCTCCCTCTTTCTCTTGCTCGACTATTGATTCTTGTTAAATTTGGCAACTAGGGCCATACTCCACCTTGGACAACTCATATGATGAAGCTGATATTTTTATTGGATTCCTCTTTCCAAGAGGTGTAGGATTGATTTAAAGATCATCTCATTCTGACATGTACAAATGGAATTATGAATTTATTTATTTTATGGACAGAGTGTCAAGGTCAACAAGCAAAATAATGTAGGCTTAGAGACCCAAAAGACATGTCTCTTCACCCTCAACGTTGCATATAAATAGAAGGAACATCTACCTCATTTGGATATCATTCATCTCACACATATCTCTCTCTCTCCTCATCTGATTGGGTCGTACGAATTTCAGGGCAACCTTCTTCTCCTTCACACATGTGAAGGGTCGATTGTGTTTTTTGTTTTCCCGTGTTGACCAAGTTGCAACAAGTTTGACCAGCAATGACCGGCCAACATTTGAACTTGTTTGACTGTGTTTTTCTTGGGAGAATTTTTGTTTGGACATGCCACATTCTTTGGCATAGATTTCGAGGATTTCTGGGTAGGTTGACCAACATTGACCACATGTTTGATAGTGCATTGACCAAGTTTGACCAATTTTTTTAGAAATGTTTTGGGCTGATTTGGATCGTCTTTGGAGGCCGTATTGACTGGGTTTGACCAAGTTGATTTGGAGGAGTAATTACACTGATTTAATTAGCATTGACTTTCTAGGTAGGGCATCATGTTGACTGCAATTTGACTGGACATATTTGACTATGATTGGGCAAGTGAATTTTGTATATTGTACTCTTTCTCTTTACTAAACCCTTGAAGAATAATAAGAAGAATTGATCAAAGGGTTTCCCCACATTGGGTTTTGTCCCTGGCATGCGCCACATCTTGTGTCCTCTTATCTTGGCTTGTATTCTACTTTTTATATATGTTCTATCTGCATTTACTATCATGTTAATTTGATTGCTAATATGGAAATTGATATTGGGCTAATAAGAAAAAATGAAGTAAATTGCTCTTAAGCGTAGAATATACCATTGTTATCTAAAATTAACATGGTATTAGAGCTGAGGTGAAGACAAAATCCAAACAAGAGTGAAAAGAGAAATCATTGAGAAGAGAAATCACTAAGATTTGTTGGACAAGGACAAGAGTCAATGGATTCTGCATCTTACTTCAAGCTTGATGACAAGCTAAATGATAAGTTTGATTATCATGCATGGAAGATGTCTCTTGATTTGACATTGGAAGAGAAAGATGTTATGGATTATGTGCAGGGAAAGATTACTGAATCTGCTTCAAATGCACCGGCTGCCGCTAAGACAAAGTACAATAAATGCGAAGTAAAAGCTAAGAAGATCATCAAGTATTCTATTAATAAGAATTTGGTTGCATAAATCTTCGATTTGAACACATCTAAGGAGATGTATGACAGGTTGGTTGACATTTTCAAAGTTAGAAATGCAAACCAAGTCCTCTTTCTCAAAAACAAGTTGAAGGACGTAAAGAAGGGAAGAGGTGAAGATATCCAATCCTACTTCATGAGGATTACCGAGATAAAAAATATCTTCTTTCAATTGGATAAGTTATTATTGTTAGGGAGCTCATTCTTATTGCCCTTGGAGGTTTCCCTCGTGAATGGCATGTGTTCAATACTATTATCCTCAACAATGACATGGTTCCAGGTTTTGATGAATTGTTGACTAGATGTACTCAAGAAGAGACAAGGATGATGGAGAGAGACATGCCTTCAAATAGGAATGATCCTATTGCATTCTCAGGAATGATCCTATTGCATTCTCCGCTCATGCTAAAAAGAAAAACAATGTAGGTTCAAAGACGCAATGTCAAGGAAAACTGAGATTCAAAGATGGAAGAAAGGGAATATGCTTCATTTGTAATAGGTTTGACCACTATGCTAGGGAGTGTCCTAATAGAAGGGATACACCTCGGGATGATGAAAAAAACTACCACAACAATTTCCAGGGCAACAACAATCAAAGGAATGGAAGGTTCAACAACAAAGGAGAAAGGAATCCTCTTGCTACTCAACATGGAAATAGTTGATCTCCCAAAAGATCAAGAAACTCCAGGTATGATGAAACTAGTGTTGTAGATAGCAAGATTTATTTATTTATTATTTTATTTTATTTTATTTATTTTTATCTTACATCTTCCCTCTCTATCGCCTCTCCTTCGGATACCTTGGGAAATTAGTTGATTGATAGTGGTGCCTCAAGGCACTTCAGTAGGTATAAGGAAGCTCTTTCAAATCTGATAGAAAAGGATGCAAGTTTGGAAATAATGCTTGCAGACAATGCCACCTATCCCGTGAAAGGAGTTGGGAATGTTACTCTTCAATTAAATCAAGGTAGAAACATTAATCTACAAGAAGTACTTTATGTACCTGATCTAAAAAAGAACTTGGTATCTATCTTTGCAATGGAGGACAAAGGATACAAGACGACATTCATCGCTGGAAAGGTACGTGTTTGGAAAAGAAATTTCAAAGAAGAATTTGCTCTTGGATTCAGGGTTGATAGCCTATATCAAGTTGGAGGAAGTCCATTGGGAACTATGCCTTGTGACACATCCCTTCAATCCAAATTATGGCACTGAAGGTTTGCTCATCTACATTATAAAGCCCTACCCAATGCAAGGAAGATGGTGACAGGTATGCCCGAATTTAAAGTAGAACATGAAGACATTGTTGGAAATACTGAGAGGGGGGGTGAATCAATATTTATTTTCAATTGTTACTTTTACGAGTTAGATCACTTGTATTTATAATAGAAAATGAACAATAAGAATAAATGATTTGATTGATTTCTTCTTTACAATAAATCAAGTACAATATATGTAGGGCTCCAACCCAACCCTAGATGAAGACACCGATCTTCAATTCCCCAAGCTCCAACTTGTAATGTGCCAAGCACCGACTTGGACTTTCAAGGCTGCAACCAATTTTGAGGCACCAACCTCAAGGGCTCCAACCCTATATCTGGTTCAGGCTCCGACCTTGTTTCTTGAGTACTTTGATCCTATAGGGCTCCAACCTTATCCTCCAAGGCACCAACCTTATCCTCCACGACACCAACCTTGTCTTTTATAGGCTCCAACCTCTTGCACTCCAACCTTTAATTTACTTCGTGAAGATGTATTTGGTTATACTTCATGGCTCCCAATGTCTTCTTCAACAAGCTGTGTCAATCTTCAGCTATGCCTTCCCTTAGTCTCTACCTCACGTCATCAATGACAACCTTGTCTTCTTAGAAGGTATTGCTACTGCTCTTCATGTCACCCAAACAAAATCTCCAAGGTTACCTCATTATGGCTTCAATGCATCATGGTCTTCAATGATCTCCACAAATCTTCAATATGCTGCTTCACAAGTTCTCCAACTCTGCCCTATTCTGTTCTCAAGAGAAGACTTCAACAAGCTCTATTTGTCCAATCCCAATAAATCAACACTTTGACCACAAAAAATACGACAAATTCGACCACGACAGCTTCAACCATGTCAACTACAGTATATTTGACCATGGCAGCTTCAACCACGACAACTATGGCAGCTTCAACTATGACATTTGCGACAATTTCGACCATGGCAACAATGCAACTTTGACCACGACAACTATGGAAACTTTGACCACGATAGCTTCAACCATGACAACTATGATAGCTTCAACTACGATAGCTATGACCACAGAAACTACAACAACTTCAACCATGAAAACTACAAAAACTTCGACCACGGAAACTACGGCAATTTCTCTGCTCCTAGCTCGAACCTATGGGAGACTAATTAACCCAAGAATAATTCCACAAAATTTTCTTCATTTCTTTTCTAGGTTGCGACTGCTTCTCTATCTCTTGTCTTGTCTCCACTGAAAAATCTGAGCTTGAATGGATGAATTTAGGTTTATATTTATAGTGTTTTTTCCATATTATCGAGGGACACATCTCTTTGCCAAGGGTTATGAGCCTACTCAAGTCTGCTTGGATAGTTTGACAATTTTTGACATATGTTGATTTCAAAAATTGATTTCTCTTCAATGGTAAGGAATTTGGGGGTGTGTAATAGCTCGTCAGAAAGAGGAAAAAATACTTTACACTCGTATGCCAATCCCATCCTTAAATAGGGTCATTCTACTGTTGAGCTAATTTATTAACATAAATTAACACAAGTATTTAATTATTAATTCGGGTTTGTAAAACTTGGGGGCAAATCCACAGTATATGGACATCAGATATAATCAAGTTTAGAAGATAAAATTTGAAGTTTTAAAGAAGTACATATTACAAATATAAACCTATTTTAACAATTTCTAGTTCATTTATGTAATATATGAGGGAAGAGGCTCCTAACTTAGGAGAACCAGGTTGTCCTTCCCTAAAATACTACTTTCATGAAGATAAATCTAAGAGCACTAATTAAAAATGGTTTATGATGCAGAAGATGTAAAAGAAGAGGCTCCTAACTAAGGAGGTCCAAATTGTCCTTCTTCACAGTCCTACTATGTCACGATCACCATTGCTTCAAACCAGAAATGCAGAAATAACTTCGAATAAGAAATGGAGAATGAAATTCAGTTTTAGTTCAAGATCAAATAGAAGGGGAATTTAACTTAAATTCCTGTGTGTCCCTTCATATGTAGATTAGAATTAAACCAATATTCATTCCGCAATCATCACACATCTAAATACATTTGAAACAAGAACTAATATATGAAAACTATGAAAATTGAACTAAGAAGTGTACTTAGTTTGGTGTGGGGGCCCTCCACCCTTGCCTTGCACACTTGAAGAAATATCAGCTACAACGACTTCAGTAAATCAACCAAGCATGAACAACAAATTGAAATGAAACAGGTTCTTCAAATTAGCTTCCAACTCCAAAGTGTCTCAGCATAAAATTATACAAAAGTTACATACATAAGCCATCAAAGTCTTGGCTTTAAATAGAGGTTTTGTGAAACAAATTGATCTATATTATCTCTGACACTCATATCTACTCATATCCACCTATCTAGGTCAAACTCATCCAATTCATCCCAAGAAATATGGTCAATCCCATAAAATCTCCAAACTGCCCTATTTCCTAGGGATTTTCTGGTGACTAGTCATGTTTGACCAGCCTTGACCGGGCCTAATAAAGCTTGTTTTGACTGAATCAAATGGAGTTAGCTCAGTCCTAGTTCCCAAGCTTTCCATTCATTCATCCAACTCGAGCCCAAGTGTCCTGCAAACATGTCATCCACATAGCTGTTACGGGAATTTCTGATTTAGTCCAAAATTGCACTTGAAACTCAATTTTCATAAAAACTTCTAGAAATTGCAAAATTAAAATTAAATACCTGAATATGCATAAAATACATAAAAATGAGATGGATGTGATGGAAAATGGATGGAAAATATAAAGATTAAGTAAGTTTCCTTAAGCAAAAATAGATCAAAACTGAGGGCCAACATCTCCCCCTTGCTGATCTTCAAGCATGTCCTCATGCTTGTTTCTTCTTTTTGACCTTTTACTTCTATATGCTGACTGGCCTGCTGATGTACCTGTAGCTCTGACCCTTGAATATGAAGCTTTCTCTTGAGCTACCTGTAAAAGGATATCTATACCTTCATGTACTTCTTCTCTTTTCTTGTAAATGACATTCTTTACCTATCAGTGGAAAAATTATGGCTTGGGCTATGTATTCTGGAGTGATGGGAACAAGAATATCTCTGATGTGTGATGAGGTTTCACCATCAACATAAAAATTCAATAACTTTACACTATTCCTCCTCTGATGATAAAATGCCAATATATCATTCTGGATGAGCAGCTTCAGAGAAGACAACAAATAAAACTTGAATTTTGGAATACATTCTGACACAGGATTCATGTCCCTCTAAAATTAGCAATATCAGCAATTTTACTCAAAGGATCCAATATCCAGTTGCTTTTACATCTCACTAAAAGAAGCAAATTTTTTATGTCTGGGCATTCACTTTCAATTTAGCCACTGGTTTACCCACGTAATCTGTAAAATAGGGGTCAAAAGAACCATAAAAATAATCCAAATAGAAATGAATTTGAGAAAACTGCCCACGTGGAGCCTAATTAGGCTCATTCTGAAGAAAACCCATGTTTTCGTTTTTCAAATTTCATTTTATTTTACTCAGAAAAAGGCAACGAAAAATAATGGCTTTCAAAAATCGAAATGCCTTTCTGGGACTGATTAAAATTTTCATGATCATCAAATTTGAAATCAATTTCTCTCTTCAAATGCTTTTTCACTATCCTAATTACCTCTTTCTGACGTTATTTTTTAAAAAACAATTGAATTGAAAGCTTGTTTAATTTCCGTCTAACTGCAACAATAAGTCACTGCTTTTTTAAATCATTACTCTTTGTAGAAAAGAAACAAACATTTTTCTTATTCTCTGATTCAATAACTAGTTTCTGTTCTGTCCATGCAATCAATCATTCTCCTGTATATACCTCTGTAAAAACCTGAGCTCTATTTTGAAATAGAAATATATGAAGAAAACAATAGAATGAATCTATTTTTGTTTTTCTTAATATAATCTTAGACTAGTTTTTTTCACTGAGTTTAAATTGAAGCTCTATGTATATTTCAATATGCAATACTTCTCTGCCCAATAACCAATATACAATTCTGCTTAATAACCAATCTTCAGCATATCGAATCGACATATGACTCTTCATTGCTCCAATGACCAATATAAACCCCTGCGCTATTTTATTTAATCAACATATGGCAATTCATTGCCCAATGATCAATATAAACCATTGCACTGTTTATACAATCAACATAAGATAGTCAATGTAATTTTGGCTCTGCGTACCCAAATCTTCAAACATAAGCCCAAACTCTGTTTTTATTGACCCATTCCTTCATGCATCGAACTGAAACTTGACTATTTGATCATAAAAACGCATTTATAGGTGTAGTTTTAGGCTTAGCCAACTACATGTTTTCAAAACTTCACTCAAACTTTTCATTCATTACTTCAGCATGCAGTCAAACCATAATAAACATTTTATTTCGTGGAGAATCGGGATCTGTCAGATGATTTATTTTATTGTCTCCATCTCACAGTTAACAACTCATTCATTAACCTGAAGCTAGTTCCTCGTGCACTATTTATGCAAGCAAACTCACTGTGCAATTAATCTGAAGCCATGTCATCATGCAAACAATCAATTTCAGTATGCAAACATTGCGTTTTAGATGCAAACTTGGCGATTTTATAAAGTATACTTGACTACTGTTGAAGAAGTGGCATGATTCCTCTGTGTCGTGGCCCAATTAACTGCGTTTTCCACTATTAAACTTCATTTAAACACCCCACAACTTTACTGATGGAAGAGCCTCAATGAATAACGACAGTGACACATCTTAGCAATGTAGAAGCATTATCTTATAACTGATGTTTTCATTTAAAAAAAATAAAAAAATATCCCGATATTTCCTCAAAAATCTCTATTGCATTAATGAAAACGAAATCTCTCTCTCAGTCTATTCTGCTTGACCTTACACGTCAACTAGATCTCTTAACTTATCCCTCAGTTATCTCCACTTATTCTTCTTATCTCTCCAGGTCCTTAGCGCTCTTCGCTTCCTCTGTCAAAACGTTTTACTTCCCTCAACTACTGGCCAATGGCATCTACCATTTTCCATAGCCTCTCAACGGCTGTAATGGGAACAAATTTATGGTTCTAAGCTTCAACAATGGTAGATCTCTTCTCTGTTAATACGCATAGGGTTTTTTCTGCTTGTTTCAAAATGTTTTGACTGTTTCACTATTTGGTTGTTGTCCTTTGACCGGATGTTGTGCAAATTGCATACTAAATCGAAATTATTTCAACCTTGTTGTCGACAATATGGTTCATTATTTCTGCATTTGAATTCAAATTTTTTTTATTATGATTTTAGCTCAGCTTATACACATTGGCTTACGTTTGATTCATTTGTGGTCGTCCTCCAATCCATTCGTGGATGTCTTGCATATCAACCCCGCAATACCATATCTCATATATACTATGTTTTGATTTCCACGTTGGTTGCATGAATCATGGTTTTGTTTTGCACTTTCGCTACTACCTACAGCTACTTGCATTCACCATTCATCCCTTCTCATTGTATTTCCACCATATGAACCATACACCCATAAATCATTTTGATTTGATTTGTTTAATGGCTTTTCCATAATGTGCATGTTTTCTATTTATTGCAATGTATTTCCTTAAGTCTGCTATGATAATAGCCTTACCCCGTCATATTACCATATACTTGCCACCGTATCGTATTTCATGCATATATTACTAATAGCATTTCTTCTTATGCGCCATGATAAGGTTTAATTGTTTTGATTTGTATGCTTTGCAATATGTGCATCTCCTATATCTCCTATGTTGTTTTAGCATATCGGTTTAATTTTAAAATGACCATTCATGTCATGTTTAAAATTATTTCCATGATGATAATTTCTTGGTTTGTTTGTGCAAGTTTCATTGCATCTTTTAATCCCTTTTGCTTAGAGGAAAAGTACTTAAGATTATATACTTAGGGTTAGGGTTATGAAATGAATATGGAATGTAGGAAATAAATATAGGATATACATAGGTAAATATAAAATGATATTTAGGGTTATGAAATGTTAGGGTTATGGAATGAATATGAAATATATGAATGGGATATAGAAAATAAATATAAGATTAGGTCTAAGATAATGGGTATAGGATGAGGAAAATGTGATGAATATAAAATATCCATTCAGGTATTAACTCAATTTTAACAAAGTCTAAAAATTTGTACAAAAATTTGAAGTTACAAGAGCAAAATTTTGCACTTACTATACTTGTACTTCCCTGATAGTATTGGATGAATGCTGTTGTTTTTTAACAATATTGGATAAAGTTGTCTTGTTCGAATATTGTAGATAGATAGAAACATAGAGCTTATTTATGCTTCCTGTTCTACGTTCTTCATTGATTCTGGTCCATTGTTTATTGATGTCGTTCAAGTCCCTCTGCAATTGATTCATAATAACTCAAGTCCCTTCTGTCATGTACATGTTTATGCAATATATACATGTTTTTGCCAACATTTCAGGTCCCTCTGCAATTTATTTCAAAAATATTTCAGGTCCCAACTACCAACAATACAAGTTCCGTCGTCAATTCAGCTGCACAACTAAGTTTCTTTTTGCGAACCTTGCCCCTTGCTGATGGGAAGACTTGTCCCCAAGTCTTGTTTATTCTGGAGGATGATTCCTGCAAACTCAAATTGAAGAAATGGTAAAACAAAATAGAGAATTAATATTGGCCAAATAGGTTGGTTTTCTTATATGAATTCGAGTTTGTATTGTGCCACTTTCGTGGATTTTCACAACCAAACTCCTTCATTGTTTTTGACCTTTTTCTATCTTTTATTTTTTCTTTTTTGGATGGAGGTGGGGTGTAATGGAGTAGGGAAGTATGAAAAGCTTATGAAAATAGGTTATATTGAAGTCATGATTTAGTAGTAAATGGATAGATAATAAGTATGGACTTCAACTTGCATGATCCCGGAGCTTATCATACAGTATGGGTGATGGATGAAATCATGAACAATATGGTTTATGAAAGACTTCTTTGGAGATTTATGTGACTTGACATGGTACAAATTTAACTGCTTCTTCTGATGATTAGCTTCATGTCTTTTTGCCTTGATCTCGATCATGTTGTAGGGTTTGTTGATGTTGGTGGTCAACATCTAAGAGAAAGCTTAAAGAGTTTGAGTTTCATTGAATGAACTCAACATCAGGTGAATTTTCACTTTGCTTTGACTTGAACATTTCTAGAATATGAATTTGACTTTGAAAATTACTTCATTCGTGGAGTTCACTTCTTCATTCTTCCTATGACCTGCAAAAACATAGCACTTGCCTGCAATACAACATTAGATGATGGAGGAAGAGAGGTGTACAGTCTCTCTTCTTCCAATAAACATGTAAATCATTACAAGCATTGCTTAGAAAACAAGTCCAAAGTTGATATACAAACAAAATGCATTTATTTACCCCTTGAGGAATGGTGGCCAGCCTAGACCTCCTAGCAGTATTTTGTTTACAAAATATTCGTTTTATATTGAATTAGAGTGATTCCAAAGCCAAGTTGAAGTGAATTTATACGGCTACCTCCAGTATAAATAGGTTTTCAAAATGGTTTAAAATGATATGGTAAAAATTATAAGGAGTGCCATGTTTGATAGAGCTGCTCGTTAATTTTTAACTAGACCAACAATCACTGTTTGAAGTGTAACTTCTTTGATAAAGATCGGATCAATGTGATTCCACTTGGATATTAAATTAGATTCATTTTTTCCTTTCGAGTAGAAACAGGTTTTAAAAATTCTTAAGCTTGATATCACAAAATTGGTGATGAACAGACCTAGGAGGCAGAGTTTTACTATACTGTTTTGAAAACATGCAATCACTAAATGTGGCATAACGTTTTCATTTTACCTACAAATGGGATGATTCAAATTGTGTCTTAAACTAGACTTGAATATATATCTCCCATATAAACAGGTTTAGAAAAGAATATGATTTGGTATTTCAAATATGCCAATGAACAGTCAAGACCTAGAATTGTCACCATGCAGATTTTTCGACAAGCAGTTAGTATTTCAAGAGTAACTTTTTCATATGATACTTGATTGAAGTGATTCAAATTGATTTTCAAACTAGATTCCAAGGGATATATTCCCTATGAATTTCAGATAAAAATGTTTCCATTAGACACCTCAAATATAGGCTATACTAACTCTGTCCTCAACATTTCACTTGAGACCTAGTTTTGATTTTGATCACATTTTTATTTGTGATATAAATTGAAAACTTAAAAATGGATTCCAAAACTAGATTTCAAGAGATATGTAAAAAAACCATGATTTCAGAATGATCATATATGGTTACCCAAAATAGGGCTTGTTCTTACTGCATTGCCATGTAGTCCTTTCAAATGAATATTGAACAATGATTTGAAGAAATAGTTTGAAACAAATTTATTATGGAAGTCTTATTGTGAATTCATTTGACTTGTTTATTTATTCTATTCTATTTTAGAAAAATAATTCATTCTCTAAAGTATAAGAGAATTTCTAGTGCATCCATTTTCGTAACAAGATCATAAATAAATTCATATCCAAATTTGAAAAATATACTTTAATGAATGTTTGGACATGTAAATTTATTTGATCATAAAGATTTGATGAGAAAGAATGTTGAAGAATGGTGTAGTGTTGTAGCCTATTCTTTAACATCATTTTTTTAGATCTTGTCTTGCAATTGGATTTGGTAGTTATTTTTTTGATTTTATGTTTTTGTTGGGGGGTTTTGTTTTGGGAACCTAATTTTAGGATCTCTATTTCTAGGAATAAAGAAACATAACTAAGAGAAATGTATACTAGCTAAATTTTTAGTGTTTTTGTTTATCTTCTATTTGACTATGCTGATAATGGCCTTCCCGGCAATGGCGCCAAAATGTTGAGCTAATTTATTAACATAAATTAACACAAATATTTAATTATCAATCCAGGTTTGTAAAATTTGGAGGCAAATCCACAGTATATGGACATCAGATATAATCAAGTTCGAAGATAAAATTTGAATATTTAAAGAAGTACATATTACAAATATAAACCTATTTTAACAATTTCTAATTCATTTATGTAATATATGAGGGAAGAGGCTCCTAATTTAGGAGAACTAGGTTGTCCTTCCCTACAACACTACTTTCATGAAGATAAATCTAAGAGCACTAATTAACAATGGTTTATGCAAAAGATGTAAAAAAAGAGGCTCCTCACTAAGGAGGTCCAAATTGTCCTTCTTCACAATCCTACTATATCATGATCACCACTGCTTCAAACCAGAAATGCAGAAATAACTTCAAATAAGAAATGGAGAATGAAATTCAGCTTTAGTTCAAGATCAAATAGAAGGGGAATTTAACTTAAATTCCTGTGTGTCTCTTCATATGTAGATTAGAATTAAACCAATATTCATTTCGCAATCATCACACATCTAAAGACATTTGAAACAAGAACTAATCTATGAAAACTATGAAAATTGAACTAGGAAGTGCACTTACCTTGGTGTGGGGGCCCTCCACCCTTGCCTTGCACACTTGAAGAAATATTAGCTACAACAAATTCAGTAAATCAACCAAGCATGAACAACAAATTGAAATGAAGGTTCTTCAAATTAGCTTCCAACTCCAAAGTGTCTCAGCATAAAATTATACAAAAGTTACATACATAAGCCATCAAAGTCTTGGCTTTAAATAGAGGTTTTGTGAAACAAACTGATCTATATTATCTCTAACACTCATATCTACTCATATCCACCTATCTAGGTTGAACTCATCCAATTCATCCTAAGAAATATGGTCAATCCCATAAAATTTCAAAACTGCCCTATTTCCTAGGGATTTTCTGGTGACTAGTCATGTTTGATCAGCCTTGACCGGGCCTACTAAAGCTTGTTTTGACTGAACCAAGTGGAGTTAGCTTAGTCCTAGTTCCCAAGATTTCCATTCATGCATCCAAATCGAGCCCAAGTGTCCTGTAAACATGTCATCCACATAACTATTATGGGAATTTCTGATTCAGTCCAAAATTGCACTTGAAACTCAATTTTCATAAGAACTTCTAGAAATTGCAAAATTAAAATTAAATACCTGAATATGCATAAAATACATAAAAATGAGATGAATGTGATGGAAAATGGATGGAAAATATAAAGATTAAGTAAGTTTCCTTAAGCAAAAATAGACCAAAACTGAGGGCCAACATTTACCACCAAGAAAATTACTTTTGTGAGATTGTCATTATTATTTTATTTATGGCAGCCATTAGGATTTTAGTTTTAGGCATCTGATGTTTAGGGCTCCTTTATATAAATAGGTCATCAAGATGATTAGGATTAGGGATTATTTAAAGGTATCCTGGGCATCAACAATATTAGGGTGCCTTTTCAATATGTATGCATGGGCATCTTCATTTAAGGCTTCATCATCAATGATCTAAGGCTTTTCATGGGCATTAGGGCAAGGGCTTCTTCATTAGAATTAAGACTTCATACACATAGGCTTCCATTCATGTATCTTAAGGGAATCATAAGTATTAGGACTTGCATCAATGTGTTAGGGCTAAGGCATCTTCTAGAGTATTATGGGCATTTAGATCGTGCATCACCAATCTAGAGCATAAATGTACTTAGGGTTTTGTCATGTAGTTAGGGAAACATGATGAAAGGGTTTAAGGCATGTATCACAAGAATATTTTCCATCTCCAACAATTCCATATTGACGTCAATGACAACCTTGACCAATAGGTGTTTGTCAGGGATGCGCCGAAAGGAAAACATACAAGGGGACCAATCCCCTCAAGTGATAGCAAGACTACTGACATTTTGCAATTGGTTCATTATGATCTATCTGGTATGTTGCCTATGACATCCTTGGGAGGATATTTATATTATGGTATCTTTGTGGATGCCTTCTCTTCCATTACTTGGATTTTTTTTTTGAAGAAGGATGAAGTGTTCACATGGTTATGTTCTTTCAAAGCCTTGGTCGAAAATCAAAGAGGAAAGAAGATCAAAATATTGAGGACCGATAATGGAACTGAATATGAATCAAATGAGTTCAATGGCTATTGTAGAGAAGTTGTCATTAAAGGGGAGACTACTACTACATATACTCCTGAGAAAAATTGTATTGTTGAAAGGAAGAATTGTTCTATTATAGAAGCCACTCGTGCCATGCTTCATGACCAAAGCCTTCCGAAGTTCCTATGGGTAGAAGCTGCCAACACTGCCATATATGTTCAAAATAGATGCCCTCATCAAGCCTTGGACTCCAAAAAATCCCGAAGAATTTTTCACTGGTAAGAAACCTGATGTTTCTCATTTTATAATTTTTGGTAGCCCCATGTATTTTCATGTGCTAAAAGAAAATATAAGAAAATTGGATGCATCTCGAAAGAAATGAACATTTAGGGGCTACAGTGAAACTTCAAAGGCATATAGAATCTATGTGCCTGGTCAAAGAGAAGTGGATATAGGTCATGATGTCACCTTCGATGAAGGTGTTGCCATTGGGAAGATTGAGAACCTTCCTATTCCAAGGAAGGACAAAGAAGCAGATACAGGAAAGTAGGGATAACGACAAGATGAGTCGATGCCCGATGTTGAAGGACCAATGGAACCCATTGATCCACCTCCTCATGAGCCCTCCTCCAAAAAAAGGAGACCCTCATGGCGTAAATACACTCTCGAAGATGCCGAGAGACATATTGCTCCAAGGGGGACATTTCGTGAAAGTAAGAAGTTGAATAGGTACCAAGGGTACTTAACTGCCATGAGCACCATCATTCAAACTGAGTCATGCACATTCGAAGAAGCCGTGAAACACCAAGTTTGGAAGGATTCTATGAATGAAGATGAGTTGATTATGAAGAATGATGTCTGGGATGTGGTCCCTAGACCCAAGGACAAATCTGTTGTCACCTCAAAATGGCTCTACAAGTTCAAGCATGGAGCTGATGGAAGTGCCGAAAAGTTCAAGGCCAGGTTTGTTGCTCGAGGCTTCTCACAAAAGGAAGGTGTGGACTATGATGTGATATTTACACCAGTTACCCGATATACCACCATTTGTTCGATTGTAGCCCTTGCTACCTCACAAGGATGGAACCTACACCAGATGGATGTCAAAACCGCCTTCTTGCATGGTTCAATTAAGGGGGAAGTCTATATAGAACAACTCGAGGGGTTTGAAGTTCAAGATTGTCAGACACATGTATACAGGTTGAAGAAAACCCTTTATGGGTTGAAGCAAGCTCCCCGAGCTTGGTATTTAAGGATTGAAAACTATCTGATGAAGCTGGGTTTTACAAGAAGTGACGCTTATCTGAACCTTTACTTTAAGGTTGAGAATGAAAAACCTCTCATATTGGTACTTTATGTGGACGTTCTCTTTTTGACAGGTGCAGAACCTCTCTTTCATTAATGAAAGAGGGAGTTGGCTTCTGAGTTTGAAATGAAGGACCTAGGACCGATGCATTATTTCCTAGGGTTGGAGGGCTGGCAAAAACCAGGTGAGATTTTCCTTTCTCAAGGAAAATACATTGTGAAGCTAGTTGAAAGATTTGGGATGGTGGATTGCAAGTCTGTGACTACTCCGATGGAAGTTAACTTCAAGAAGTTATGTGGAAGTGCAGCTGGGCCCGATTTTGGAAATCCTTCTGTGTATCATCAACTCATGGGGGCCCTAATGTTCTTGGTGAACTCCTGTCTGGACATATTCTTTGCAGTGAATACATTGAGTCAATTTATGTCGAGCCTCATCACATACATTGGATTGCTGCCAAGAATCTTCTGAGATATCTAAGGGGCACAATCACCTATGGACTGAGATACACTGCTAGGAATGTGAGGCTTCATGGTTATTCAAATTTTGACTTGGTTGGCCGTGTAGTGGATCGTAAGAGGACATGTGGATGTTTCTTCTCACTAGGTTCTGCTTCGATATCCTGAATGAGCAGGAAGCAGAAATGGGTTGCCTTGAGCACTACTGAGGTTGAATATATTGTTGCTAGTATGGCCTCCTGTGAAGTTGTTTGGTTGAGGAAGCTCTTTAGTGAGTTGTCTTGGCATGTGTTGGATACCACCGTGATCTACTGCAACAACCAAAGTGGGATTCATATTTCTGAGAATCTCATGTTTCATGACCGTTCCAAGCATATTGATATCAGGTACCACTTTATCTGGGATATGGTACAAAGGGGAGTAATAAGGCTCTGTCATATTGGGATTGACGATCAGGTCGCAAATATTCTTACGAAGCCCTTAGGGAAGGTCAGATTCTTAACCTTCCATGAATGACTTGGAATCATGGAGAGACCCTCTTATGAGGTTCCCGTTTGAGTTGGATATTGAGCTCTGCAAGCTCCGGGGGGCTTGGGGTACTTCTTGGAGCTATGAGCGACCATAAGGTGAGTGGTTCACCTTCCCCTAGTGGTGCGCTATGTACAGGGTGAGTGGTTCACCTTCTCCTATCAATACCCCTACCCATGCAGTCTGAGACTCATGGAAAGTACCTCTCACTTGGAAAATGAGTAGGTACCATAGTACCATAGTACTACTGATGGACGCATCGTGTACTACAGTACTCCCTATGCTAGGATGTTTGATATTGATCTGGGATCAATGGAGATTTACTTCGGGTCAGTGGAGAGTAGTATAATACACTCTCGATCATTTCTTCTTTATTATTTCTTCATGGTTCAACAAAGAAGAGCAAAGCAGGGATGACGAGGATGGTACATATTGTGAGATGGTTTGGTACATGGAGTTCTTCCTAGTTGAGAGGGAGTGTTAAATTTGGAAACTAAGGCCAAAATCCACCTTGGATAGCTCATATGATGAAGGTGATATTTTTATTGGATTCCTCTTTCCGAGAGGTGTAATATTGATCTAATGATCATCTCGCTCTCACATATAAAAATGGAATTATGAATCTATTTCTTTTATGGACAAATGGTCAAGGTTGACCAACAAACTAATGTAGGCTCAGAGGCCCAAAAGACATATCTCTTCACCCTCAACATTGCATATAAATAGAAGGAGCATCTACCTCATTTGGATATCATTCATCTCACACATATCTCTCTCTCACCTCGTCTGATTGGGTCGTATGAATTTCAGGGCAACCTTCTTCTCCTCCACACGTGCGAAGGGTTGAATGTGTTTTTTGTTTTCCTACATTGACCAAGTTGCAACAAGTTTAACCAACATTGACCGGACAACATTTGAACTTGTTTGACTACATTCTTATTGGGAGAATTTCTGGTTGGGCATGTCGTATTCTTTGGAACAAATTTCGAGGATTTCTAGGTAGGTTGACCAGCGTTGGCTGTAGGCCCTTTGACCGTAGGTTTGACAGTGCATTGACCAAGTTTGACCGATTTCTTTAGAATTGTTTTGGGCTGATTTGGATTGTATTTGGAGGTTGAATTGATTGGGTTTGACTGAACTGATTTGGGGGATTAATTCTGCTGATTTGACCAGCATTGACTTTCTAGTTAGGGCATCCTGTTGACTGTAGTTTGACTGGATAGATTTGACTGTGATTGGGCAAGTGAATTTTGTATATTGTACTCTCTCTCTTTACTGAAATTTTGAAGAATAATAAGAAGAATTGATCAAAGGGTTTCCCCACATTGGGGTTTGTCCTTGGCATGCGCCACATCTTGTGTCCTCTTGTTTTGGCTTGTCTTCTGCTTTTTATATATGTTCTATCTACATTTACTATCATGTTAATGAGATTTCTAATTTGGAAATTGATATTGGGCTACTAAGAAAAATTGAAGTAACTTTCTCTTAAGCACAGAACATACCATTGTTATCTAAAATTAACAATTCTTCTATCCGCACTCCCTTATGGAGTGATAAAAATTGCTTGCAACTACTATTGATTGCAGGATTCCTAAACTATAAATCCTCTAAGAGAAATTCCCTTTGCGTGTGCACTTTCTCTTCCCCCAACATTGATTCTGCTCTAGCAAATGTAGCAAAACCCTTCTGCACCCAAACAAGGAATCTTCTTAGCGAAAATCTAAGCTATTGGTGCTCCCTTTGCCTATTGGAATCACTCAATGTGGTAAGCCAAATTTTTTTGAAACCCTGCACTGAAAAATTGAACTACCCAACAATTCGCACTACCTAGTTAGGCATTGTGCAACCCTAGAAAATTCGTCTTGTTGCTCCCTCTGAACAAAGAATTTTCTTCTTCTACTTATGAGTTTCCCTATCTGATCAAATTTTCTTTGATACCATGTGAAAATTTCAACTAATGCCGAAACTGGAAATTATTCTTCTATCTGTAAATTAATTAGTGGTTTATTTTCTATGACAAACAATGAATAATTCACAACTACAATTCTCACCAAAATAAATACTATAGAAGATAAATTGGAAACTAAGAAAATACTGGCACACACGCACAAAAATATAACTATGTTATTTTTGGACAAAAGTCCCAAGAAAAACCCAATTTGGGAAAACTAGTGCTATAATTGAGTATTTTTGTTATTAAGCAATAATGAGAAAATTATGAGTACAATTAGATGCCCAAATTGGCAATCCACTACAGGAAAACTGGCCACAAAAATTAGTGAGACAAATTTTGTCTTACCCTAAACTGATCCAACTCCAAAACTAAAATATACTAGGCTCCACGAAACCCTTGCGTTAGCCTCTACATCATTTATGTGTAAGCACTCATACACTTTGCTTGGAAACTGCAACTGATCAACTAGTCTGCCCAAAGTAACCTCTGAGAATGACTCGCTGACCCTCTTTGGAAATTCTCTTAGTCTCTAGCAACTAAATCGATCCTCTGACTGGCCAAATCAAACTTTTCCTTTGAAGCTTCTGCATAGCTTCACTGAGGAAAATCGACCCTCTTGTCACTGACTCTCCATAACTGGAAGACTTTATTTGGACTCATTGTCTCTACTCCTTTCTATCTCTATGTCCCCTCTCTGTATTGAACTCTTCTAGCAAAATGCTAATGCTCTCTAGAATATCAAACTACCCAAGGAAATCGATCTCAAGTGTATCCCTCCATCTACCCATCGAATCCTTTTTATAATATCTAGTTGGAACTCCAACGACCAACTAGATTAAAACTTGATCAATGATTGAGATTATTTCCCAGTCGATCTGTGTGAGTTTCTAGATAAATATCACCTTCCTCAATTAATTGTTTTTAATTAATCATTTTCCCTAAGCTGGAAACTACTACCAAAATAAGGAATCTTCTGAGCGAAAATCTAAGATATTAGTGCTCCCTCTGTCTATTGGAATCACTCAATTTGGCACGTTGAATTTTTCTACAACCTTGCACTAAAAAAATGAACTATCCAACAATTGCTACTGCGCAGGCCCAGAAAATTCGTCCCGTTGCTCCCTCTGAACAACGATTTTTCTTCTTCCGCTTTTGATCTTCCCTGTCTGATGAAATTTTCTCTGACACCATGTGAAACTTTCAACTATTGTAACAAATAAAAATTATTCTTGTAATTGTAAATTAATTAGCAGTTTATTTGCTATGACAAACAATGAATAATTTACAACTGCAATTTTTCACCAAAATTAATATTGCAGAAGATAAACTGAAACTAAGAAAATACTGGCACATAGACAAAAATATAACACTATTGTTTTTGGACAAAATTCCCTATAAAAAACCATTGTAGGAAATCCGGTATAGTAGCTGAGGGTTTTTATTATTAAGTAGTAGTGAGAAAATTATGAGTATAATAAATGTCAGCAAACTGGCGAATCTACCCAAGAGAAATATTGGCAAAAATATACTACGGGATTTTACCTTCTCTTTGGGAAGTCCCGACACTGTTTGACCTCTGAAAAGCTAGCCATCCAAATTGGTCTACACAAGGTATGCATCACCCCTACATTGCCTACCAAATGTTATGCCCGAATTGATTGCCAATCAAGCCGTCCTGTCTACTGCTGACTAGGAAAATGCTTCTCTGACCCTCTGGGAAATCTTCCAGGCCTCTGGAACTGAAGACATCCTCCCGTTTAGCTGAATCAAACTACTCACTTGAGGCTTTACACAACCTCCTGGAGAATATTTTTGGCCTCCTATTTTTGACTCTTCGGAACTGGAAAACTTCCTCTGAACTCATTTTCTTTGCCCCTTTCTGTCTTTGCGTCCCCTCTCTAGCTCGAACTCTTCTGATAGAATGTTGTTTCTCTCTAGAAAATCAAATTGCCCAAGGAAATCAATCTCAAATGGATTCCTCCATCTACCCTTTGACCTATTATTATAATTTCCAAGTGGGACTCTAGCAACCAAGATTAAAACTTAATCAATGGCTGAGATAATTTCCTAGTCAATTCATGTGAGTTTCTAAAGAAATCTCACCTTCCTCAATTAATTGCTACTAATTAATCATTTTCCCTAAGTTAAACTTAGGAAAAAATTAATTACAACTTAATTAAGGCATCTCTAGGTGGATTTTCCTGAAACCTTTTCTAAGTTATGGAGTCTTAGTGTTTCTCAGCCTCTCTAATAATTGTAGTGACTATGACACCATCTGATGCTACAAAAACTGACATCTCTAGTCACAAATCTCCCCTTGTACTTATCAATACTTCCATTCGCACCATGCTTAATTTTGTATATCCATTTAAAATCCACAATAGACTTCCCTTCGAGTCTCAGTGACTACTTCCCACACATCATTCTTCATGTTGGACTCATATTCTTTGGTCATAACATCCTTCCATAATTGTTCTTTCACTGCTTCTTCAAAAGTGCATGGTTCAACCTGTATAATGTTTCTCATAGCTAAACCCTAATCATCCAAGGTTGATCTTCAGAGGGAACCTATATGCTTTGGGGTTTACTATTTTTATCTCTTAGGTTGTCCTCTTTGGTTTGAGTATAGTTGTTCATAGAGTATTTATCATTAAATAAGTAAATTTATATATTCACTATAGATAAACAAATTGTCCATTAGTATTGAAGACTTCAAACCTTCCCCTTGAAGAGGAATTCCCACCATCACGAAGATATAATATAATTCCCACATCAAAGGGATTATATCAAATTAAGCCTATGGTGGTTATTTTTGGTTTAGAGGGCTAAGAACAAGTAATCCTTGAAGTGATATATGAAAGAGTATGTATCAATTTGAAGATACCTTTGGCTAATCCTCTTGACACTGTACTCATTCAAGAAATTGCTAACTTCCAACAACCCTTTTCCTTGTTCTATCATCTTATAGCTAGTGAGAGCAGTGCATTGACAAGGGAGTAGATTAGATATGGTTCACCTTGTATCTCAACTATGTCTAATACAATTCCTACTTTTCCATTGGTTGGTGTCATAAGTCCCTCTCCTCCAATCCCATTTTCCTCTACATTCTCTCTTTAGCACATCCCGCCAATTGCTTTTACAACTTGTATTTGTCTCCCTATTCTTTCTATGGCACATGCTTCTACTATACTCATGATCAATATGGGGGAAAGATAATTCTCACAAACTAGATTTGGGTGGTTTCCACCCAGTACTGCTAGTCCTATGACTACCATATATATTTTGGGGAAATCTTTTGCATGGAGTATTGTAATAGGGTTTGTGCATGTTCCTATTCATTCTAGGGGTAGTAATGCCTTTCCTTGGAGGTCCAAATTCCTTTAGGGGGTGAAATCATCTAGGAGAAATGTCCCTACTAGTACCACATTCCATATTAGTATTCATACATATAGGGGTTCTTTCACTTTAGGAGGTTATTTATGAAAATTGTGGTAATTTATTAATCCAACATATTACTCACAATGATTATATTTTATGTTCATTGTGGAACCAAATTTCAAAATTTGATGGATTCTATGATGGAGAAGGATCCATATATAATAAATATGTGTAAATTCTTTATCTTCATCATACCCAAGGAATTTCACAATTTGAACCCAAGTAGTCGTATCACTAAATTCATTCCATCATTGAACGTTATAGATTTCTTCATAATCTGTAATAGATGATCTTTAAAAATTTTAATTTTACTTTACAAGATTAGATAAGCATTCCATCTTGGTTTTCCAAAAAATTCAAATTATTATATTACTCAAACATTATATTTTGTTCTTTAACATGAAGATATAGAGCACTTTACATCTAAACTAGGGATGTTGTCTTATTTCAATTTATAAGATTTTTTTATAAATACAAAATAGAAAATGAAAATACGAAACACATTTCCAAATGGATCATGGACTTTATTTATGATAATATGATGTCACTATTATAAAACAAAATGATTTAGACATCATAAAGTATGGTGTGAAGCTTAAGATATATGAATAAATTTTATTTTGTATGACTAAGTGACTATACAATAAAGGCTTAATAGTCACACTAAATAATATGATTTATATATCAAGAAGTTATAAGAAAAATGGAATTACAATAAACAATAATCCAAACTTTCAAACTATTAAAATGAAACAAAAAATAATACCCTTCTTATTAACTTGGTCCTATGATAAATTCAAAATACTACATTTAGAATATTCTTACATTTAGAATATTCTTTCATAAGAATAAATATTTCTTCAATTAAATTCTTATATTTCAACAAATGATTCGATCCTTGAAATTGAAAATAATCATCAATAATTTTTTTTTACAACAAATTAAATTATTATTGTAGGACCAAGCTATAGTAGATGTAAATGTTATATATAATTCTCATTCTTTTTATCATTTTGCAGAAAATTGTAGTATTTATTCGTAGAGCCAAAATGAAATTACTAACAAATTGTAATGTTACGTACAACTTGTAATTTTAGTAAAACTTAAAAAAATAAATAAATAAAAAGAGTGAAATCCACTGCCAAAAACAAACCTTATCGTAGTTCACTAGCATAGAACTTTCAGAACTTAAAAGGGAAATTTATCTATTTTTCTTTACTACAAAACTTGTTTGTAAGAGCTGGATTTCAAACAATAATTATCCAAGGTTTTCAACATCAATATTATTTTATGGTGGGGAATTCACACTGGATATTGTGTTTAAGAAATATTCTATGGTGTCATGAGAGGCTATGCAAGTATTCATCATCATATTTTATTCCCATACTTTGGTTATAAAATTGGATAACAAGGCCGCTCAAAGATTTAAGTGATGTGAGTAACTTTATCAAGTGCATTACAAGTGATGTGAGTTACTTTATCAAGTGCATTACAAGTGGATGGAGTAAGAACTTATGTATATCAAGAGTGGGAGCAATAGACTACTCTTTTGGTTTAGAGGAAATGATTATATCAATTGTATTGTCATAAAATTATAAAAAAGCGAGGAAAGGATTATATCAATTGTATTGTCATAAAATTATAAAAAAGCGTAGAAAAAAATATTAGCTTTTTAAAATGAACAAAAAAAATTGTAATTCCTTATATTTATGTATCACTATTCTCTACTTGATTCTTCATGTGATGTATCCTAGTGACCAAAAATTTTAGTCTTGTAAACTTTCTAAAATCTCCAATTATATCGCAATTTGAACCTATGAAGTCATTGAATTTTGAAAAAGGTTATGTGGGAATGTATGAATTTTCTTGGAACAATGGAACGAAATATTCTAATGACCAAAAGTTAGTTTGAATATGCTTTGGAAATTATGTAATGGTTTTTTACTTAACCTAGATTGGAAGCTTTATAGTTCATTGCGGTGGTCAAACGATTTTTATTTTTATTTTTTATTTTATTATTATATTGACTAGGTATGGATTTGAATTATATGGGAACTACTTTAAATCTTTCTTACTAATGATAGAGTGCAAGGGTTAAATTTGACGCCCGCATGTCTGTATTTCGCATTTTAAACCATAAAAAACGTTTTACATCTAAAACATCTACGTATGCTCATTTGGCCATTGATTTCAAAAACGTCATATTGACGGCATGTTAAAAATTAAAAGTTAAAAAAAAATTATAATTATTTATTTTATATATATTTAATATGGTGTGAACAGTGTAACGTTATAAATTTATAATCTCTACAAGCTCCAAAGTCCAGACTCCGGTCAGGGCAACTTGCAGTCGTACTCACTCCATTGAATTCACAAAAATAGGGGTGATTTTAGGGGCGAATGTTCGCCCTTTGGCAAAATTAAGGGGTTTTAAATTTTTAGTGGGCGAATATTTTGTATCATATTACATTTTTACAAATCACCTCAAATAGCCCACCTTATTTTAAGGGAAAGGGTAAAAAAGGTAAATTTAGCCCTTGAAATTAGGAGATACAACCTTCCATTTGCCCATTTTCAAGAATAGGTTTTATTTAAGTGAATACGTTCACCCATTTTCAAGAACCTTATTTTAAGGGAGAGGGTAAAAAGGTAAATTTAGCCCTTAAAATTAGGAGTTACAACCTTCCATTCGCCCATTTTCAAGAATATGTTTTATTTAAGTGAATCCTATGGGCCAAAGGCCCAAATACCAT
>APFE031250252.1:57141-71211 GCA_000404065.3 Pinus taeda
TAAATGGGGGAATTAAACCAGAATAGATCCATCTTTACTCTGGATCTACTAACCCGCGAGAGATTGCGTTGCCAGGTTTTTGAAATCCCTCCCTCTCTGTACAAATAAAAACTACACTGTCATAGCTGGTAATTTCTTGTAATTTCTTGAGTAGTGGGTTATGTGAAAAATTGAGCTTTGTTTTATATTTGTTGTAAGAAATTGGACTGGACTTTTATATGTTTGAAATTTCAGTAGAGCTTGATGCATTGAATCCATTTGTCTTTAGTGGGATATTAAACCAGCTGAATTATGGGTAGTGGGTTATGTAAAAAATTGAGCTTTGTTTTGTATTTGCTGTAAAAAATTGGACTGGACTTTCAACAACAGTTTGTGCAGTAAATAGCATTACACTGTTGGGTTTTGTCCGAAATGAGGTTGAACACAACTTAAAGTCGGTTGTTGGGGGAGCCACCAAAAAGGTCGTTGTATCCAATCGAGAAATCATGCACGTTATGTTTTTGGTTTGAAAATTATTTCACAACTATTGTTCTTTTATTGTACAATTTGAAATTAGATAAAACTTATACAAATAAATTTTAAAAGTCATATGATGGGCAGTGTAAAAATAAAAACGTCATAAAAAAATTCCTTAACAGGTAGAGTCACCCGTCAAATTTAACCCCTGATAAAATGCATCCTAAATTAAAATATGGACTCATTAGGCTTTTCAAAATTAACTTTCATGATTGAAAATTTCTAGTCTTTTGTGTTGAAGAGCCCTATGATCTGTATCTCGCTCCGTACATATCATTTTATTGTGCGCGCCCCACGCCTTCCATTCCATTCTCTGCTTAGTGGAGATGAAATGAAAGAAAGCACTGTGCAAAGCTCATTGGCTTCACGTACTTACCTGACAGGAAGCCCGACTCTTTTAATTTTCGCCTTCCTATCCATGACTTTCTTCAACAGGGTCTTCGACGGCTTCCGCACTTTCTCGCACTTGCCACCCTTTTTTTTCGAACAGTTTTACTATTCCTCCAAATTGCCTTTAGCTCTTGCATCACAAAATCTGCTTTGATCACTTGAGTTCTTAACTTGATCTTTCGCCACCTTGCTTCATCTCTGTATTCACGTCCGCCATTGAAATCTAAATTGCAACGAATAGAGTTGTACAGGGAACCAGACGAATATTCACCACTTTCAGACAACTAAAAATCTAGAGCAAATGCAGAAATCTCTTACAAGATATATGAGAAACTCTGTCGATATCAATCTTTCACACAAAACTTTGCGAAAGGCGTACTGTAAATAATGGCTTTCTCCTCTCTATTTTGAATGATGAACGATGAACTCCCTGCCTGTATACTAACTATACCATAGCGCCAAAATTAAGGACTCGAACTTCTGACACTCCCTACAATAACGGAAGCCACTATCACACATATTTATTTAATCCCTTTGTAGTTTGCTTGAATGACGCAGGAACCCTATGCAGGACATAAACTAATTCCTCGTACTTTCTCACTTAATATCATATTACTTTCTTTGAAGGTTCGAAAGGTTTTTGGTTTCTACCAACCTTTTTATGCGCTTTGTTTTCTTTTCTACGGGCTTTTTAACACGCTACCAGGATAAGAAGGAGATGGGATTGGGACCATGCTTCCATCTGAACATAGACAAACAAACTGGAGGGGAATTCTCAATCGCTTAGATGGGAGGGAGCCAATGGGAACACGTGAAGAGGAATTCCCAGCCCACCCAAGCAAGCACGCGCTTAGGCCAAATGAGAGGTTAAGAGGTTATGCCGAAATAAAGGTCTGTGGCAGTTGGGTGGGAATAGATAAGAAGGGAAAAAAAAAGTAGCTCCTTTTGGTAGAAGCAATGGATTGTTCACATTCTAGTTTTTATTCCTTTTACTTTTATGTGTATCAAAATATGTGTATGGTTACGGTGAAAGGTGTTTTAATAAAGAGGGTATAGTTAGATTATCTTTTCCTACGTTTATTATAGGTTAACATTATGGTTTACAAAATTCTCAATTTTTTTTTGGCTTTTTATGATATGTTAGGTTGCATTATTGATGTCATCTTATGGGGCTGCAATGCCATGCTATGCTGAAGGGGATGGAATTTATGACCTTGGCACTTCAAAATCCACTCGTTTTTTCTAATCAAAGGAAATAATGTCATTGAGTTAAATGGAATGGTTATTGGAACTATCTCCATTACTTTCCTTCTTATAAACCGAGATATTGTTGAAACACATCAGTTCCAACAATGGTTTTAGGAAAGAGATTCCAATGCGTCGAAAATACAGAAGTGTCTCTAACAAGCCCCTCAAACAAAAAATAATGGATAAACTTGCTGCAGTGCCCCGCTCCAAGAATTCTCCATGGATTCTCGTCTCTTCTACTACTACAACAATTAACATGGAATATTTTTTACTTCCTTGCATGTCCCCTTCGCATTGATGGGATGAAATGCATGGAAAAGGTTGTCTAACAATCCAAAAACATGTGGCATTGCCTGAAATACAATGTTACCTTCCTTGAATGTGACTACTGCTATGTACTCCGTCTTGAATTGCATGCCCATACTAGCCATCTAGAAAATGCCATTGCTTTGGATGATATTGCAACTAAACTCTTGGCTGCAACAACAAAGGACTTTTTCTTCTTTTCAAGTGAGCTAGAATCCATCATAGACATCTCCACCAAGATCAAATGCCATCATTTATTTTTTACCCTTTCTATTAAATGAGACACTTTCAACATCATTGAATGCCTCCTTCCAACCCTTGCGCACTTTCATTTATATTCAGAGTTTATTTCATGCCTTTTAAAAAACCCTAAAGAAATTAAACTCCTCTATTATGTACCTTCTACCTGCAAGAATTGCCATTATTTTGGAACATTTATATTAATGCAATTTTATTTATATTTCATTATCCATATATTTCGCTTAATTATTGCTTTCCACATTCCCAATACAATTTATAATATTAAAATTTATAAATATTTCCTAAATATTTAATTCACCATTTAATCTTCCAATCTTAATAAAAAAATTATTTATCTACTAAAATTTTATTTATCTACTAAAATTTCTCTAACTAATTTTAATTTCATTTCATTTATCCAAAAAAATATTTACTTCAATTTATTGTGAACTTCCTTCTTCTCCTAACCAATTTGTGCTTCTCCTAAAACTTTGGAGGTTGGAAAATTTTTTACATTCTCTTGTCCATGAAATTACTTAAACCTTGTATTGCAGTATAAATTCCTCGATATGTACATAAGTACGAGGACCTTTTAATTTGACTTCAATATGGTTATCTAGGTTTCATTGAGTTAAATTTCCACATATCATATTGAATGTCACTATGCATTTTCTTATCTTGAACAAAATCACATCAATAACATTTCAGTTTATTATAGAACGAGAGGCACTCTATGGCCCAGATGGGTAGACGTTATATGTTAAATGACTTCTTAAAAAATAAATTGAAATTCAATGTTTTTGTATTATAATTTTTTTAATATATAGTAGAAATATTAATTATACTTAGTTTTTTAATTTTCATATGCTAAAATAAAAGATTTATAATATAATTCAAATTTATTTAATAAATACACAAAAATTTAATATCATGAATATTTAGTTTTAATTTATTAGGATATTATAAATTTGTAAATAAACTTTGTTTATAATATTATAGGTTAATATCATGGATTATCAATACCACGGATTATCAAATACCACATGCTCATAAACTCTAACTCATTTCAATATCAAAATATTTTATTTTAATTTAAGTTTATAACATTTCTAAATTAAAATTTAATAATTACAAAAAACAAAATTCTTACTCATAGATATTCACCCCCATTTTACTGTGGATATAATTAACTTGTAAATAGGCTTTGTTACAATACCATGAGCAAGTACCATGGGTGGTCAATACCACTTGTCCAAAAACCATAACTCATTTCAAAATCAGAATATTTTATAAATATTGTATTTTTTAACATTTTCTAATTTAAATCTAAAAGCAAAATAGTATGGTAGAAATGTTGTAACGGTGTAATTGTTTGTAAAAATTTACATGTGGGATCAATTAAAATTAATAAAAGTACAGTAAAAATAGCCGTGAAGAGGCATTCTCCATCAATATGGAGAGATATGTAAGGCATGTAACAGTTTGTAAAAAATCAAATTAAAATTAAAAATTAAAAATTAAAATAAATAAAATAATTAGTAATGATATATCAATAAAATAAATTGAATTGGCCCAAATTACACAAGAATCCAAGAGTAAACATAAATTCAAAATAAAAAATAAAAATTTATATTATAGTTAATCTTATTATAATTAATAATAAAATTAGTTAAGATCCATCTTAATTCTGAATCTATGTAATACCCTTGGGAAATGTGTAAATATTAAGTTACTTTATTTTATTTGTTGGGAACAATGTTAATACTAAGAGGGGGTTGAATCGGTATTAAGGTTAATTTAAGCTTTATGCCAATTACAGTCATACACATCTTAAGCAACAAACAAATGACACAGGGAGGTTTAACATGGAAACCGTTCAAGGAGAAAAACCACCAAAACTTGTTTTTGTTATTGATGTAAAAATAAGTGTAGATTATCCTATAGATTCACAGGTCATGTAATTTCACGAAACACAAGACAAGAATCTACTCTACTCTTTACAACGGAAGCTCATAAAGATCGATGAAAATAGTAATCGACAAGAGGAAGATAATCAATGGCACATAACACAATATTTATCTAGGGAAAGCCACAACTCAAAACCCCTACTATCTATATTGCATTAATAAAAAATCCAATATGAGAATACAATGCTTGTTCTCACAAGAACAATCCCTGCACAAGTATAATCAATTCTCATCTCACAAGCTAGCTCAAGCCAAATCCTTAGCCTATTCTGCATCTCTCCAAGCCCCTATTTTCTTGTGCCATTCCTAGGATGAATAACCTATATTTAAAGGGAATGCATGCTTCCAAAACTGCGGAATCCTAATTAGGTCCTCTTCCTGATTGTATGCATGATCTATACAATTTAGTAATTCATACAATTGATAGTACACTGTCCTTGAACTCTAATCTCGATTGGGTCTTCCTCTGAATAGACATGTATGAAGTATTTGTGATTGAATCTTTAGTTAACTGGTGTGGTATTAGTTGATGCACTGGTGCACTAATCCACTACTTGATCCACTACTTGACCTCTACTAGTTCCTCCAATAGTTAGAACTAGTTTAACTGGCTATAACTCAATTAGATTGAGTTATCTAATGACAACTCCAAAGAACTCAATTCGGGCCCCTAAAGTTTAGGGATCGCTCTACATGACTCTAGATAGACTTCCAACTCAAATTTATTGAGCCAACTAAGTCAAATTAACTTAGTTAACTGCTACAAGCTGCTATGGGAACAGACTTACAATTTAATTCAAGGACAAATTAAGTTGGAATTTCTAGATGTTATTTTTAACATTTCTTGTTGTTATTTTCAACACTCCCTCTCAAACAAGAAAGGAATTCAACTCTATCCCGATCTCGAACCTTTTGAATTTTTTGCACGCAACACTTCTCTTTTGTGTTGTTGCTACAACAACTCTTGAAACTAAAAAAACATCCAACTTGAATCAACATGATGCATCTGTCACCCAAGTTTCTGATTGCTACTGCCTCTGTCGACTAAAAACTCTGCGCTTCTACTGACTCTGCGTTTCTACACAGTTGTCAACTCTTCTATGCACTCTTCAACATCTAACTACTCTAGCCTTTGTCACTCTTATCTCTGACTACATCAACCGCCAATGATTCCTCCTACTACTATGTATTTTGGGCTCTCGTAGCAAGGTACAATCCATAAGACACACCTCTCAATGGACCCTGCCCAATTTCAACCCTCTTGGGACTATCACTTCACATCACCCCACCTCACACCTGGAGGTATGGCTGCATGTGCTCCCTCTTCCTACTTAGCTCGAAATTTCCCCCTACTGGAGGTCTTTGCATGAGTGGATTCCTCCACTCGGTCTCCTCTATGCTTCTCCAATTATGGTTGCTCCACAATTTTCTGAGATTGATTCTTCTCTGCTTAAGTGGATCTCTGCACTCAGTCTCCTCTCAGCTTCTCTAGTTGTGGTTGCTCCACAACTTCCTGAAGTTGCTTCTGAGGCTTCTTCTGGGGATGCATTTTGAGAGGTAATTTTCTCTCCCTCTCAACCACCAAGTCTCTAACCTTTGCCTTTCTCCTCAAGGTTCTGCATGCATCTTGTACCTCAAGAGCATACAGGTTCTCGGCCCGTGCACCGATCTGTTTCACCTGTCCCGTGGCAGTGTGTCTAAGGAAAACCTTTCCCTTACTAAAAATCACATCATAGCCACGGTCTTCCAATACCGCGACTGAAATAAGATTCCTCTTTACTCATAGAACATACATCACATCTGTGACCCTGAGAGGGGAGCCAGACTCCCTCTGAAAGGTAACTGTACTGATCCCGGTAGCTTTATACCTCCCGTCATCTCCAAACTCTATGCTTTGCTTGAGGTCTTTCTCCTCAATATCACTAAAGAGATCTATATTCCCCATCATATGGAATGAGGCACCTCTGTCAAGATACCACATGCCTCCCATGACAATGTTTGCCATGAATGCAATGAGAGTGAAATCAAGTTCTAATTGTGAAGCTAGAGCTTCACCTACTGTAACTGCTGCATGGTCCTTCTTTCTTGCTTTCTTTTGTGGGAAATTCGTAGCATAGTGCCTATGCTCGAGACAGTGAAAACACTTGAATTTCGACAAGTCCATATTCTTGTCAACTGCTTCACCTTGGGACTTCTTTCCCTTGGCCTTATTTGCCTTACCTGCTAAGGAAAAGTCCTCTTCCACTTCCTTAGAAGAGGTCCCATTTGTGGTGTTCCATCAAAAATCCTGTTGTACCAAATCTAACCACAGGCATTCCCAATTTGGCAGCTTCTCCCTCCCATTAACATAGTCCTGATAACTATGCCAACTCTTGGGAAGTCCTAGAAGAGCTAGGCTCACCATATCATTCTCAACAACAGTGATTCCAACACTTCCAAGCTCATCTCGATAATGAGTGAACTTGGTCAAGTAATTTGGAAAGAGTCACCTGCCTACATCTTGATTTTTCGAAGTTTATCTTTCAGTGCCAACTTCCTATGGTCATTGTTGTTCTGGAAAAGGTCTATTAATGCTTTCCACATAGCATACAGAGTCTCCTTCCCATGAAGACTCGAGGCAATGTGGTCTTGAACACCCTCAAGGATTATCCGTCTCGCCCTTGCCACACACTTCTTCCATTCAGACAAATATTTTGCATCTGATGTTGGTGGCATAGGAATGTCTTGATCAATGAATTCCTTCAAGCCATTATCCTCTAACACAGCTTCCATCTTATCCTTATAGGCTATGTAATTCAAGTTTCCATCCAAGGCATACGCGAAACGCAAACCCTAGAACGTCATCCGCCAATCTTGGAGTATGTATTGCAAATTTGAATTTCACCTGTAACCCTAAAGTCAAAAACTTTGAAATCTCCTCTATTGTATTGTAATCAGCTCTCATACCATGTAGATTCATATCTCATGTAATTTCCTAGAACACAAGACAAGAATCTACTCTACTCTTTACAGTGGAAGCCCATAAATATCGATGAAAATGATAGCTGACAAGAGGAAAATAATCAATGGCACATAACACGATATTTATCCGGGGAAAGCCACAACTCAAAACCCCTACTAACTATATTGCATTAATTAGAAATCAAATATGAGAATACAATGTGATGCAAGCCTAGCTTGCAATACCCAGGAACTCCATAAACCTCTGCTGTATTAATCCTCATTTGCAATCAATTCACTATTCACATCAACCCAAAATTACAATGTGCAATTATAATTCCAGTTTGCATGCTTTCATATTAAACCAACATCATTATAACCTGAAACAATGACTTACAACTTTTTGTTGGCCAGATCTTCAACGTTCATGGCCCTTACAATTTGCCAGAGGACTTACAGCCTTGGCTGTTCAACCTATTCTCAACCACACTCTCTCACACTCTCTTCTTTTCAATGCCTTTGAGGCTACATAATTTATAAAACTTAGCATGATCTAGAATCACTCAACTAAAAGCTCTAAGACTCTACATGCAATGCATACATATGGCAAAAAGCATCTTGAGGCTTTATTTCATCTTTTTCCCTGTTCTAAAATAGAAAAGCTTCCTTATCCCTTAATGATCCACATCCATTGCTTTTATGCCTAAAATCTCTCCTAGTTTTATTTATTTATTTTGAGAATATCTAATTAATCACACTTAAAAGCCTAAATATTAAACTGACTCGGAATTTAGGAAACTAATTCCACATATGCATGACCCCTATGTCTATTATTTACAATAATTTCCCTTTGGGCCAAATGCTCCCGCATCATTGGATTTTGAATAAAAAGAATATAAGGTCCTTTAAACACCTTGCAAAATGAGAAAAGACACATGTAGCAAGGGCAATAAGGATAATAGCATAGTGTTACATGGTAGGCTTAAAAAATTCCATGTGACTAGTTTATTTATCTAAAACTTTCTAAGTGACTTAAAATAAGTTTATTTGGGTTTTATAAATTTCTTATCCATGTGAATTTTAGGCTTTTCGTTTCTTTCACTTACACAAGTTTTTTTTATGGATTTTGCGACTAACTCAATTATACCATATAAACTTTTAGGTCTAGGTTCAGGTTAGATTTAAAATGATAAGAAAAAAGCATGCACAAGCCTTAATATGTACTGAAATGCACATGATGTTGCTACAACAAGCATTTCTTATGTATTGCGTCATTTATCGCGACATCATCATTGACAACATTAAGAGATCAATGATATTTGTATGCTATGATGTATCCATGATTATTTTAGGGAAGTATGAGTCATATAGACACATTGAGGTCTCTTTGTGTGCCACATGGTATTGACACACCAGATACTTGAATACATCCCTTTTAAAATTTGTCTAAGTATCAATGTTGGACTTGAAATATTATCAAAGTGCATTTAAATCTTTCAAGTACATGATCTCAAGGAGATTTCAAACTCCATCTTCTTTGTCTTGCATAAGTCCATTCAAGGACCTAACTATTGACTTCATATTATTTGATTTTGACTCTAGTCTCTTGTATAAGGATTGTATCCTATGTTTCTTCATTTACACATCCTCTCATTTGAAGTGAATAAATTATTAGATGCAATTTATTATAAATTTAGGTAAGTTGTAGGGCAAGTCAATTTAGACAAATTACATTCCTTATGCTTTAGGAATTATGAAGCTTCTCAAGACCGACCTAACCTCTGACTTATAACATTTAAAGTAAAACTGAACTGAAACTAAACTGTAGACAGGACCATTAATGACACCTAGATTAATAGGTCAACATATATTAACATAAATTTATTTTAACTAGATTTCAATATTATTTTTAAATAATCAAAAAGTATATTTGTAATAAATCATAGGTTATGTGGTACTATTGCTATTAGAATTTTTATGATCAAAGCACTTTTGCTTTTGCTATTTATTGGATGATTAGTTCAATTGGTGTGAGTTTCCATAATTAAAATATTTTTCTTATTAAGAAATTATTTTTACTATTAAGAAATCATAGATTCAATTCTCTAAATACTATAAAGTCCAATTTCGCAAATAATGTGACGTTGTCTTCTTCCTTCTGAATTTATCCTTCTGTCTTGTACAGCATTGGAAAACAGAAAATTTTAAATTACAAGAAAGAGCAATAGTTATCCAGATTTTGAAAAAAGAAAAAAATCAATACCAGACGATCAAAATTTTGAAAAAAGAAAAAATCAATACCAGACGACAACACTGCGAAGTGATAACCAATTATTTTCATAATATATTGAAATCGGATCCCAATGAAACCTTGTTGAAAATATAAGTGAAATTGCTCAGTTTGGAATTAAAAAAGAAAAGTTAAGTACCTTTAACATAATTATCAAGTTTTCTCAAGAGGAACAAGCAATTTACGAAGAATTTCTTGTGCAAACAAATAGTGTGCAAAACTACCTACAGAGTGAAGTTTTTGCTCAAGCAAAAATCCACACAATATTTATTGAAATAATAAATATACAAATATCTTTTTTAATTATTATTTAGTAATGTATTATGCAAGTATAGAAGTAGTCGTACAAATGTATGTGTGCAAAGCTTTCATTGTGCCCAATGCAATGTGCAAAGTTTATTAAAATAATAAATGTAAAAATCTCTTTCTAGATTTTTATTTAGGAATGTATCTCACAATGATTGCTTCCTGCCTACGATATCTGAAACCCACATCAAGTAATAACAACTTCAAATGTAAATCAATGATCGAAGGGTGTTATTGAGTATGGAAGTAACCATGTAGAGGTGGTTGTGCGTGTGCAGAGATTATGTAGAGAATAAATGCATGTGTGGAATAAAGGCTTTGGAATTTTTGTGGAATGATAGAAGTGTAGAGGCATTCTTACATTGTAATGCATTTTCAACTCTTTTGGAGTTAGTGCACTTGCAATTTGATATTAGTAGATTGTGCGGAGCATGGAAGTCTACAAAATGAAACTTGAAAGCTTGGTTACGACTCTAATGCAAGAACACTAATTATTTTATTATTAATAGATTATGCGGAGTGCATTTTGTAATATGAACGTGGGTAGCCTATATTTCTACATAGGAAATCACTAACTGAAGAAACAAAAGAAAGACATCATAGACACGTTAATCACTAAACTTATTAGCTAAATTTGCAAAAGTAGTATAATATTAATTTTGTTTGTGCAAATGAAGTTCCATATGAAACCTCGTTCTCTCACACATAGTCTGCCCTTCGTACAGTGAGAGCTCCACACAATGAAACATAATAATATTAATTTGAAATTCCCTCTGCATCTTCGTTTTCCCGCACATACTCTATCGTCCGCATAGTAAAATCTCTGCACAAATGAAACATAGTCAATCTTCATTCCGCAGAATGTCAGAAGCATTTGTAAATGTAACAAGATAACAATGCATGCCCAAAAAAAACGAAAGAAAATGAAGTCTAGAATATTGATAACAACTTAATAAACGTTTGGGGATGTAGAAAACTAACATTATCACATTGTGACAAAATCATTTTGCTTCGAACATTATAAAAAAATTAATTCTAAATAGTACTTTACAAATCACAACTCAAGAAAATTGATTATCCATTTCCATGTTTCACCTTCATATAAGCATAATGTAATGGAAATGAGTCTCAAACTACTGGGTTGAGAAATAGTTTGAGAAATTGATTGGCATAAGATTGTTTAGTCTTCATCCTCGTTTTTCCACACATACCTCATCACCTGCTCCGTAGAAGAAAAAATAATATTATTAATTGCAGATTTGTTCAACATTCCCTGTGTACTCTAGCTTTGCAGATTTGTTCTTTCTTACCCTTCACTGCAAAGCCTTCAGGTTGCTTCATGTAGATCTCCTCTCCAGGTCCCCGTGAAGAAATTTTGTCTTCACATCCATTTGTTCTACCTCAAAAATCAAAAGCAACATCAACATATAAAACTAATCTAATAGAAGTTACCTTGGCAACAGGAGAAAAGATACCACCAAAATCAATTCTCGGCACCTGGGAATAACCTTTTGCTACCAACTGAGCTTTGTATTTCTCCACTTTTCCTTCTGCATTTCTCTTCTTTTTGTACACCCATTTGCTACCAATGGGTTTCCTTCCAGCCGACAACTCCACCAGATCCCAAGCCTCACTTTTGTGCAAAGATGCCATTTCATCAACCATGGCCTCTTTCCAGAGTTTTCCATCCTTTGAATCCACTGCTTCCTTCAAGGTCTGGATCATCATCAGTAAAAGACAAAGCAAAATTTGAACATTTAAAACAGCATGGACTATACCTTTCTGGCTGCCTTCTTTCTCGAACTGATCTTCTCACAGCCAGAGTTTGTGGCTCTTCATCTTCTGATTCCTCCTCTGCTATAGAGTCTGATTCTTCATCCTTTAAATCAAACTCTATCTTCTCAGGTTCCTTTGGTTGGACTTCATGTTTAATAAGATCTTTCACCTCTCTGAACACCACATCTCAGCTGTACACAACCTTCCTTGTTACTAGTTTCCAAAGCTTATAACCCTTTAAACCATCCTTATACCCAATAAAGATGCACTTTTCAAATTTACTATCCAACTTGGTTCGTTTCTCCTTTGGAACATGTACATATGCATCACATCCCAATACCCTTAGATGTGAAAGAGAGGGTTTCATACCAGTCCATGCCTCTTGTGGAGTCTTATCCTCCAACACTGATGAAGGTGAATTGTTGACCAGGTAACACGCAGTATCCACCGCCTCTGCCCAGAATTCCTGTCCTAACCCGACACCACTAAGCATGCTTCTTGCCCTTTCCATCAACGTCTTGTTCATTCTTTCTGCAGCTTCATTTTTCTGAGGTGTATATGGAGTAGTATCTGTCGTGCTATACCACACTTCTTACAGAATTCTTCAAATTCCTTACTGCAAAACTCTCCACCATTATCTATTCTCAACGCCTTTATCTTCTTCTCTATCTGGTTTTCCACTAGAGCCTTATATTATTTAAACTTGTCAAAGGCTTCATATTTCTTCTTAAGTAAATATATCCATGTATTTCGTGAGAAGCCATCTATAAATGACACAAGTACACAGACTTACCCAATGATGGAACCTTCACAAGTCCAAACACATCATTGTGCACAAGCTCTAATATATGTTTCACCCTCTTACCACCAGAGGGGAAACTCACCCGATTCTGCTTCCTATATACACAATTTTCATAGAAATCGAAATCCAGAGAGCTATTACTCATACCTTCTACCATACGTTTTACCATGAAGTATTCGAAGGCCCTTCTCTCCAATATGTCCAAGCCTTTGATGCCACAACATGGTCTTTTCTCCAGAGACCACAAGATTTTCTACTCTACTTTTAGGAACCACAAAATTGTTGCACCCATCAACAACAGTGCTACCTTGCAGCTTGTACAGAGTTCCAATTCAAACTCCCCGCATCAATACCAGTGCTCCCCGAGCCATCTTGCAGGTATCCTTCTCGAACACTATTTTTATACCTGCATCATCCAGCTTGCTATTAGAAATCAGATTTCTCGCTAATGAAGGAATATGCAGAACACCTGGAAGTGTTCTAACCCTTCCACCTTGCAATTTCAACTTTAATTTTCCACGACCAATGATTCTAGCTTCCTATCTTCCCCCAAGAAGACATCACCACCATCATATTTCTCATACTCACAGAACCACTTTCTATGGGGAGTGAAGTGAAAGAATGCACCTGAGTTAATCAACCATGCCTCATGATCTACATGTGTACTTGAAGAAGCCAAGTACACATCCCCACCTTCATCTGAGGTGGTTTTCGCCTCTACAGAAGGAGCATCATCAGATCCCTTTCCTTTATCAAGAGCTTTAGATTTACAATCCCTTCTAAAGTTCCCTTCCTTACTACATTTCCAACACACCACCTTTATAGGTTTTCTTGCAGATTTAGATCTCCCTCTAGGTTTAGATCTCCCACTCGATGACTTATTTTTGTTTCTGTTCTGGGACCGTCCTCATACAAACAAGGCATCACCATTTTGGCTCTCCATATTTTTTTGTCTCATCTCCTCCGTCAACAAGGCTAAGACTATTTCATCACTTTGCAAGGCAGTTGCATTGCTACTTATTGCAATAACTAGACTATCCTACGAATCTGGTAGAGAACACAACAAACTAATGCACTTATTCTCATCTAAAATTTTAATATCAACAGATGCTAACTGACTTACCATAGTATTATTTGCGTTCAGATGCTCTGTCACCGAGTCTCCATCTTTCATCCTCAGGTTATACAGTTTTTTCCGCAGGAACAGTTTATTCACCAGAGACTTAGATTGGTACAAAGTCCCTAACTTGTCCCACAAAGCCTTCATTGTAGCTTCCCCTGATACATTC
>APFE031250252.1:72265-90597 GCA_000404065.3 Pinus taeda
TGGGCTAGTGGTGGAAAGAATATAACACAACCCAACATTCCAGGTTCCAAGATTTCCCCGAAAAACTCTAGACATGATAGCTTGGACCTTATGAGATACAAAAAGTGCATGACAATGACACCATTACATTGACTACCATTGACGGATTTGGACATTATTTCAAGGCGAATGGTCATCGAGTGCGACTTTATCACAAGCTGCTTACTAGGGAATCCTTTTATCAGCAATTACGGGAAGATTCCACTATGCAAATTCTTGCTGAGGAAGATAACTCCTCCTCAACATTAATTCACTAAACAATTCCTTTGTTTGAATTTTGTATATAAACTTTTCTCTTTAATTTTTCTTGTATAAACTGTTTTTTTTTTTTTTTTTTTTGGACAGAATTTAGTGTTGTTCCATTTAAGGAATCGTTGTCGTTCCTCTTAAGGAACAACAACCGTTCCATTTAAGGAACAACAAAGGTTTCTTTATTTAATTTTCGTATTGTTCCTCTTAAGGAACAACACTTCTGCGTGTTTTTATTTTCATTGTTCCTCTTAAGGAACAACACTTCTGCATGCTTTTATTTTCATTGTTCCTCTTAAGGAACAACACTTATGCGTGCTTTTATTTTCATTGTTCCTCTTAAGGAACAAAACTTATGCGTGCTTTTATTTCGTTGTTCCTCTTAAGGAACAACTGTTGTTCCTCTTAAGGAACAACTGTTGTTCCTCTTAAGGAACAACTGCCGTTCCTCTTAAGGAACAACAATCATTCCTCTTAAGGAACAACACTTCTGTGCGCTTTTATTTTCGCTGTTCCTCTTAAGGAACCACTATTGTTCCTCTTAAGGAACAACAGTCGTTCCTCTTAAGGAACAACACCTCTGTGTGTTTTTATTTTTGTTGTTCCTCTTAAGGAACTACTATTGTTCCTCTTAAGGAACAACAATTGCTCCTCTTAAGGAACAACACCTGTTCCTCTTAAGGAACAACATCTCTGCATGCTTTTATTTTCGTTGTTCCTCTTAAGGAACCGCTGTCGTTCCTCTTAAGGAACAACAATCATTCCTCTTAAGGAACAACACCTCTGCGTGATTTTATTTTCGTTGTTCTTCTTAAGGAACAACACTTTGCGTGTTCATATTTTTGTTCTTCCATTTAAGGAACAACGGTTGTTCCTCTTAAGGAATAGCAGTCGTTCCTCTTAAGGAACAACAACCTTGCGTGTTCTTATATTTGTTGTTCCTCTTAAGGAACAACAACCCGCGTGTATTTTATTTTTGTTGTTCCAATTAAGGAACAACTGTTGTTCCTCTTAAGGAACAACAACCATTCCATTTAAAGAACAATGATATCACCTTCTTACATTTGCGTTGTTCCTCTTAAGGAACAACTGTCGTTCCTTTTAAAGGAACAACATTTTCGCTATTTTTTTACTTTCTGTCATTCCTTCTAAGGAACAACAATTTCTATTTGGAGTGTTTTTAGGCTGTTCTGCTTAAGGAACAACCACTATTCCTCTTAAGGAACAACAGTTTCATGTGCAATTTTTTCTTTTTTTTTGTTGTTCCTCTTAAAGGAACTGCAGTTTTGTGTGCTACTATCTTTTTGTTGTTCCTCTTAAGAACAACAATTGTTCCATCCATGGAACAACACTTTTTGAGTGCATTTTTTTGAGAATTTTGTGAATAATGTTTCACTCTTCTTGATCATTCCAAGGCAAAGATACAAATTTATGCAAGGGCACAAAAATTAGAGGTTACTGAAATAAGAAAATCAAAGAAAAATTGTCATCTTTAGTGAGATTGCTTTGTATTGATAAGAAAAAGAAAAGGACACAACTATCTATATCACTTTACTATCCTTATCTTCACTAAAACTCAAATTGACTGATTATTTTTATCATGTTGGTTCTTCCCTAATTCTCATAATTCTCTTTTATTATTATTATTGAATAAGAATAAGGGCATTTTTTTTCTATTGAGATGTTCAGACTTCCTCCACCATCCCTACTCTTAAGGAGTGTTGAGCCATCCCTATATATAAATAGGAAGTGCTATATAAAAGAAAAGAAAAAGAAAAAAATATATGTATATGATTACTAACAATTATATGGTTTGTTAGATGGAGGATAGGGGGTCTCATCAAGAGCTAGCCTACCATGATCATAAGGGAGCAGTGAAGTGGCATTCCCACTATGGCAACCACACTAGGGATATGATCTAATGGGCACATCAGAAAAGCAAAAGTCCTTGGGACAGGAGGTCTCGTCACGAAACGGCTTGCCCACCTTTCACTCCTTCCTGGTGAATGGCATTGTGATTCATCTGGTTACCAAGCCAACACAATGGCCTCCATTCTGACATCACAAAATCACTTTCCTAGGCATACATAAAAGGATTATGGTTCCAAAGGGTGAAAAAGCAACTTTGTCAAGGTTATAAACACCTGTGGGCAATAGAGCTCTGCTGATGGTATTGGAGTCATATTTTTCAACATCAATAGTAACTATAAACCCTTTTCTTATTTCTTTATCTTTATTTCAAAAGAGATTTGTTCCCAATTCCATTTTAACCTTTTATGCATGAAATATTGTTTAAAAAGTTAATCATAACGATTTAAGTGGAATAATGACCGCATAAGCATTTTACCTACGTCAACTGTCCTTTTCTCTTTTTCGCATCACTCCATAGCATCTCCATATGTATTCATGATTTTCATCTTAATCCTCAATTTCAGCAACTCAATACTTTTTGTGATCTTGTCATGAATATGTACACATTTCCCTTTTTATACTATATGATCGTTGTCTAGTATGTTGCTCCTCCATTTAACTGGTCGAGGACGGCCTATCATATTTCAGGGGGGGCCAGGTGACTTCCAAAATACTCCTATATACGTGTGAGTCTTCTATTTGGATGTACTAGATTGCATCAAATCCCTTAATATCAAGTTTTAACAGTATTGATGTTAAAAAAAGGGGTATTATCTGATATGCACAATTTGTTGTTCCATTGTTATCTCTGTGTATTTCTGTGTAAAAATAACAATGTGGAGAAATTAGACGAAATGGGAGGTCAATCAGTACGCAACGAGCCACAGGTACTAGTAGTTTCCAATGCTACACGAGAAATTTTGGTAAGAGCTGGATGGATCGCATATTTTACACGACTACAACAACCCCATGAAACTGTGGCTATCGAATTTTTGCAGAATTTGCAGGATTATCATTCCATAGTAAGAGGAAGATAAATAACAATGATGGATACAGTAATTGCGGAGGTATATGCACTACCAATAGTCAGACCCATATGGACACACAAGAAATTGAGACTTCAAGATGCCATGGCCACCTTTCGGGACAAGGGACAGAACCTGATTTTCAATGGAAAGGGAGTCCAACCTTCATCTCTAGGAGAACCATGAATGAAGTTGGCTAGAGTAGTGTAGAGCTACATTACATGCGACGGGAGAAAATATGTGGTAAGACCACGCCACCTTAAATTACTAGCAATACTAAAACAGAAATGTTTCGTAAATTTGCCTACATATATTTTTTTTTTGCTGCATGATGCTGCTTAGAGCATAAAGAAATCCCACCATATAAATACTGTAGTGAGCCACCATTGTTTAATTCGATTGATAGTAAGTTATAACCTTGCTCAACAACAGACCAATTGGGAAGAATTGGTGTTTTCTATAGAGGGGGAATTAGCCTTACCTGCCCCAAAAAGAGAAAGAACCGCCAACAAAACAAGCACACTTCAAAAACATAGACACCCTTCCAGAATAAGAACAAACAGGGGAACATCTAAGAACCTCTAGGGTAGCAGCAACCAAAGCTTAGAATTACATAGCTCTAAAAATGAAAAACCCTTACAACTGGAAGGAAGAGACAACCAAGAATTAGAATTGGAGGAAGAAACAGAGCATACTAGTGAAGAAGAGAAGGAGGAAGAGGAACTTCCCTTAACCCCTAGCACAAGTCCACCACAAAACCCACTACAAGAGGATGAATTGGCCCATATTTTGGCCAATATCAGTGAATATATTCAACCTGAAAGTCCGCTCAACCTTAATATTGAAGCGGAGCAATCACAAGAAAACTTTGCCCACAACAAGAGTATATCAAAGGAAATAAATGATGAAGTAGAAGCAGGAGCAGAAGCCACTCAGGAAGTGGCAGACAACTAGGGTTACCTCTCCAAAGGAACCTAGTTAGGACAATGTGAACACAAAAGATATGCTCCAAACAGAAGAAATGGAAACTAGCTAGGGTAAAGGCACAACCCTTGAAGAGCAAAATCCAACTGAGCAGCCAAGTCCAGAAAGAATAGAAATAGTTAGGGAAATAGTTGTTCCTCCTAAGAAGAAGAAAAGCGAAATTAAGAGGCTGCAAAAGGAACAATAAAAGCTGCAAAATTTAGTGAAACAACTCAGACAAAAGATAAGGGCACTAAAAAGGGAGAAAATCTCAAGAAGAACCCCGAAAACAGTGAATGCAGCTACTCAAACTGAACTCCATGATACAAGGGCCATGGAGGCTCAAACCGAGCCATGCTCATTCAAAACGATAAGGAACAACAAGCAACGCAGACCTGACGCATTCCATTCCATGATAAAGGGATGCAAACTATAGGCACCCAGTCTTGTAATAAGAGTACCCAGATAGATCTTCAACCTAAAGATGTTTTGATAGGAAACAACCCTGATATAACAAAAATCCAAGAGGATCTGGCACAGGCTCAGTAGACTATAGAGAAGCTTGAGGAAGAGACTATTCCTCAGAAGAAATACCAAGAATTACAACAACAATTAAGGGACATCAATGCATTAGAAAACAAAGCCTTCGATAAATATCATAGGGAAAAATAAAGGGTTGAAGAGGTAAATAACAGACTGAAAACAGTCATGAGTCAAATGGATACTCTCTGTTCCTTATATACAGATGTTTTAACATGCAGGTCCCCTGCCAAAAGCTATGCTTTATTTTTGTTAGAAAGGTATTTACAGTTAAAAATTAAGGCTGTTAGGGCAGGGAAACCTATAGAATTAAAAACTATTGAGGATTTTATAAATTGTTGTAAACACCATGGAGTAAAAGTTCAACAATTACTCTGTGAGTTTTATTTACATAATTTTATATTGGAAGAGGAAATGGAGAAGAATCCCAGTCCTTTTGTGGGTGATGTGCAGTTTCAAGCATTTATTTCATTTGCTGTTAACCAGTTAAAGTGGCTCAAGGCCCATAATACTTTTCAGAGACAAGAAAATGGGTTAGACCTTTGGGTTCGGGGTGAACCGAAAAACCCATTACAACTGCTGGCTAAACGTAAAAGCCTGATGAAAAAGGAGGGAGTGATCTAGACCTTGGGACCCATCCACAAAGAAATTGTCCAGCAAGGGGTAGAATATTTCCTCTCTATTAAAGACAATTCCTTGGCAGCAACTAAGTTCAGATGGAAGACTTCCAATCGGAATATACAAGACAGAGAGCCATTCAACTACAAAAATTTTAAATTAGTTGCAGATCACCTACTTACCTATAGTAACCTCATCTTGAGGGAAGGCTTGTATTGGCTTGGTTGTAGGTTTCGAAGCCCTATTATCTGGTATCTGACAGAAGGATATAAAGCCATATATGAATTGCCTGAAGGGTAGACAGGGCCCATCTTTGAAGTTTTAGCTCAAAATCATGGTTTTAGACCACTTCATGCCAATCCCTCTCCAGCCTATTCTTTGACTGCTTTGCACGCAAATTACATGGTTTTCATGAGGGCATGAAAAAGGGTAAGTAGGGGAGTGTGTTGAACTATGGAAAAGGTATGAATTTGAGATTTATTTTCTTATATTTTACCTTAATCATATCTCCTTTATATTCTAAGATGGTAATATATCAAGGAATTATAGCGAAAACAAGGGAGTTATTGATTATTGCAATTTAGTTAATTATTGTCTTTTTCCATGCACGAAAGAGAAGCAATGGAAAATTACCATTCTAGAGGAAAAGACAAAACAGATTAATTGTTGTTCCTTCACCAGGAAGCCATATCCAGACAAGCATATCAAGATTGGAGTGCGCAGTTAAGGATAAGAACGGAAAATATCACATCATCAGTGAAAAAGGACAAAGAGTTGACTGGAGTTAGAAGATTGAGCAGATCCCTCAAGATCTCTTGATCCTGAGGGATTGTCGTTTCAAAGTCTATCTGTTATTCCTGTTTTATTTGCCTGGCCATTATTAAAGGGACAATGCTTGTAAGGATTCGGGGATAATTCATCATCATTATTCAAAACTTACTATTGTATTTTCACTTTGATCATCAACTCTCGTTGATTAAAACAGAGTACGATTGGCTATAAAAATTTTCGCATACGATTAATACATAAGTCGGTTGATGTTCCATTCTTTTATACTGAAGTAGTCCGATGGTGCTTCACTAGCTGCTAAGGGCCCAGCCCTAGTGAATCCACTTGCTATTTTATACCATTCCTTTACGTTCGCAGTTGTGTGATGGTTTAGTTTGATTTTCGTTTATTGAAAAAGCATTGCTTTACTGTTCCTTGTTTTGAGAATTTATGAATTGTTTTATTATATATGCTATAACTGAATTGCGTTGCCATTCCTTCTCATCATAATAAGATTATTATTTTCTGCAACTATATTGTTATACTGTTCATTTCAATTACAGAGCTTCGTTGTTCATTCCAATAAACTAACTTTTCTGTTCATTACAATTTCATAAGTTCTGTTGTTCATTTCTACTAAATAGTATTGTTGTTCATTTCCTTTCTGCAAGTGTTTGGTTTTGCCTTTTAGCATATTTATCCCATTTCTATTAGCAGCATTATTGATTTAATTCATTGTCATTTGGTGTGGAGTGTGAGATCAACAACTGTACAGGACATTGGTTATTACTATCAAAGTTCTCAGATTGAGGATCTTATTTATGTTTGATTTCATTTACATCAGTTAAAAGAGGAAAGAGTTATTGCTACTGCATCCTTGACTGATAATTGTTGTTAATTTCCTGAGTGAATGATTTAGTTTTAGAGAATTGAGTTTCTTTTAACTGCAAGTAAGTTTTATTTCAAGCATCAGTTTACTCTTGTATTTGAAAGCATTGTACTGCAAATTAGAAACATTACTCTTGGATAAAATTGCCGCCACATACTGTGTACACTCTTGAAATAGAAAATATTACCTGGATTGACAATTAAGTAGGATAAATAGGAGTTAAAAAGACACCTTTTATCACTCAACAGCGGCATAAAACCATACATATGTGCATTTACACTTTAGGAGGCGGAAGTGTCAATGCTATCAGACCCGTAGAACCCATATAGCATCGCCCCTGTGTATGTACTTGTTTATCACCAAATGCCTTTTACACAAAGAAATCACACTAAACACATAGCGGATTCGGGAAAGTGGACTTGAAATTTTATGCACGAGAGCACTGAGTTCTATTAGGTCTAGCACATATTATCGCATGGCTACAAGCAAGTGGCCTACGTTAACGTCGAGCCCTGAACCTTTGCGATTTGCAATTTCCGACGTATATCGCATCGACACTTCAGGAGTGGAAGTCATAAATTGTTAAGCAGCCCATTGTAATAGCCGATAGTGATTAGTGATATCACATCGGACTTCTACCAAGGGAAATCACCGATTGTGATTGCAAGACTAGACCTGATGCTACATTATAGATGGGATTAATATAATATCGCGTCCAGTGGAGGATCAGCCGTCAACCATCAGCGATGCCATGGTCTTGAGGTATAAAGGACCCCCGGAAGTCTTGAGCGTTGATCGTGATTATACTGCAGAACTGATACAGTATAGATGTGGGTGTATTGATTCTTGAAGTCCACCCTTTAGCCTTTTTTGCCTGTTTTTTCTCCTATTTCCTATGAAATTGAATATTTGGCTTGTGTGGCGTTTGAAGGTAGAAATACAGTAAAGGATGCTCCCGATAGTTCATAAGCCCTGAACGATAGCTCAGAAGATTAGAATCAAGCTGATTGCGATTGTGATAGGACATGGCATGTTCGTTAAATGAAACAGTCTTGGTGGATGCCTGTTATCATTGAAAAAACGAACCTGTGTTACAGTTTTAACACACAATGACTGAAAAGCTAGGAACCTAAATGGAAAGCCAGCGTAGAGGAAGCCACAGTGACCAAGGAGGGAAGCTGAAAGATCAAGCGAGTTAGAAGAAATGACAACGACCGAGGAGGAAGCCAAAGAGGCGGTGGAAAGCGAAAATGAAGAGTCAGAGGCATCTGAAATACATAAAAACAGAAAAACAAGGTGAGATGGTGATTTTGATGCATGTATAATCAGTGAGAGAGGAAGCTGAAGAACAGGCAAGAGGCAGGAGAGGATAGAGAGGCAAGAGAATAGGAGAAAAGCATAAGCTTAGCAGGCTTGGGAGCAGAGAATTGTAGTAGAACAATTTATATCAGGTTTGGGTTGGAGCCCAAGAGGTTGGAGCCTCAGAACTAAACAAGATTGAAATCCTTGGGAGTTGGTGCTCCTAAGTGTAGAACTATTGCAAGACAAAGTTGGTGCTCTGGAGGTTGGAGCCTCACTGAAGTCCAAGTTGGGAGCTTGGCAAACTAATTGCAACCAGTTATATATATATATTATATATATATATATATATATATATATATATATATATATAATATTATATATATAGTATTTATTTCATTGCACTGTTTTATGTTAATAAAAGCATTAATTCCAGCTATCTATTTATGTGTTCCATATATGTGTGTGTGTGTGTGTGCTTTTGGTAACAAAAAAAAAATGAATACTGATTCACCCCCCTCTCAGTATTTCCAACAATGTTAGCTTTTAACTTTTTCGCAGTCAAACTCTTCACTCACATGTGTTCTGAGAAAAATTCTATAAAATCTTTTAGTTCAGAATGCAGGGGTTTGTGGAATCAAAGCTTAAAAGCGTCGTCTGCACAATGGACTTCCTTCGTACTTCCGCACATCTACCTAAGTTCAGCAACACAACCATAAACAAAGCTTTTTCTCAATGATCTGATTTTCTTTGCACTCTGCACAACCTTTACTCAATTGAATACTAATATTTGGGAATACAACAATACACATTATTTATAATTAAAATATTAGCAATAATATCATATGGGTCCATTGCTTGCCTCGGTGTTATTGGAAATAACAAATATGGATTATTTAATACTAAAATATTATCACTAAAAGCATTTAACGCAGAGTTTAGAGATCCACACATTGAAAGCGTCTAATCTTCCTCCTCAAAATAAACTTTGTCAACACTTCTACACATGTGCATAATTTTCGAAAGATAACCATAAACAAAGCTTCTCACTCAATCAAAAAGTAGAAATAACATTTAGTGAAAATTCGATAATTATTTTTGAATCTATGCAAAAATAGAAACAATTGAGGACTTTCCCTGAAACTTCGATTAAAATTGCAAAATCACAACCAAATAATGCATAGTTAACAAAACTTGATCACCAAGAAAAGCTAAATGATTCTAACATTTTGTACATTAACCGTTATCATTACAATAATTACGTAATAAAATATCTTATATAAATATTAATGTTATATTGCACAAATAACGAGTACAATATGCAATATTAATTTGATAAATAGAAATTGATATTGATATTGGCAATGAAGTGATTGTACGACATTGTATATTAGCTTTCAATTTTCCGCAGTTAGTCTTCGTGCTCAGGCACATGTTTCAAAAAAAAATATACAAAAGTCTTTAGTGCGAAGTGCACAAATCTACACAATGAAAGATCGAAAGCTTCCTCGACACAATGGAAGTCCTTCGCACTTCCGCACATGTGCCTAAGTTCAACAAGATAACCATAAACAAAGCTTGTGCCCAATGATTCAAACATTGATGTTGTTACATGTTCTTTGCATTCCAAAACAATGTAATCTTTACTCAATTGACTAGTGATATTCAAGAATACGAAAATTTTCATTATTTATAACTAAAATATTGCGAACAACAAATATGATGATTCAATATTAAAATATTAGTGATACAAGTATTATTTATAATTAAAACATTACCAATAATATTGTATAGGTGTACCGCTTGTCTCAGTGTTATTTCAAAAAACAGGGATCCTTTGCATGGATGGGGGTGGTCACACACTAAGACTAACTGATCAGTGAATAATGTGGAGATCCACACCATGAAAGATTGAAAGATTCCTCTGCACATCTACACATATGCCAAATTTCTTAAAAAATGCCATAAACAAAGCTTGTGATCAAAAAGCGAAAATTGATGTGCTTGATAAGAAAGCGATACCTCTATATTATGAAAAATAATCCGAAGTGCTCTCCCAACAAAAGAAAATACAAAGATACACATTATTTACGTCTAAAATAATAGCAACAATATCATATAAGTACAGTGCTTACTTTGGTGTTATTGCGAACAATAAATATGAATTATTTAATACTAAAATATTAAGAATAAAAGCCTTTAGTGCAAAGCGTGGAGATCTGCGTAATGAAATCTTCCTCTACACTTGCGCACATGTGCCTAATTTGAAACATATTCAGAAATACAAAGATATGCATTATTTACAATTAAAATATTATCAATAATATAAGCATAAATATGCACTCTTTAATACTAAAATATTACTTACAATTACAGAGTATACCCATCAACTTAGTAGTTTGTTTGATAAGACTATTCCCCCGCATTTCTTTCAAGTGGGAGAGCGATTACTGATGGCATAAGTGTGGAGATCCACTCAATGAAATCTTCCTCCGCACAATGGACTTCCTCCACACTTCTGCACATGTGTCTAATTTGAAACATATGCAGAAATACAAAGATATGCATTATTTACAATTAAAACATTATCAATAATATAAGCATAAACAATATTATTACCAACGGAAAATATGGATTGTGTTTTAACATTAAAATATTAGCAAAAACCCACACAATGAACCTTGTATGCACTTCTACACATCTTCCTAATTTCAAGAACATAGCCATAAACAAAGTTTTTGCTCAATGAAATGCAGCTTTGTACATAAATTTGTTGTCACACCGCATAACCTTTATTCAATTGACTACTGATATCTATACAAGAACGAGATCTCCGAAGGACTCTTCGACCAAAAATAAATACAAAGATATGCATTATTTACAACTAAAATATTAACGATAATATTGGCAATAGAAGCCTTTAGTGCGATGTGCAAAGATCCGCACAAAGAAATCTTTCTACGGAAATGTAGGGGGAACTTCAATTAGTTTAACTATGATTTTGTTTTTCAATTAATATTATTGTTCCATTTTGCAAAGCTTTTATTGTGCATAGAACGAGATATGTATGAGAGAAAGAGGGTGCATAGAGAACTTTACTTGGTAGGAACGAAATTATTGTTAAAAGTTTTCCTTGTGTGGAGGACAAAGTATGTGCGGGAGAGTAATTGCGTAGAGCTCTGATTTTATAGAGCTATGAATCTTTGCAGAGGAGTTGGGGGGTATAATTTCACCAATAATATCGTATATGTCAATTGCTTACTAAAATATTAGCAATATTTTATGTCAATCTTCATTCTACACAATGTCAGAAGCTTTTGTAAATGAAACAAATAACAATATATGCCACAAAAAAGGAAGATTAGTACTAATAGTGCACTGTGTTATGTTTATGTGGAGGTTATGCAGAGAACAAATGCATGTGTAGAATGAGGGAGGCACAAAGGGATCTTTTAATTGTAATGCATATTCAATAAATGATTGAAAGGAATTATTGAGTACAAGAGTAGCTATCTGCGGAAGTGGCCAGAGTTTTGATTGCACGGAAAGAACTAGGGCTCCTTTGCATAGACGAGAATGCTAAATAAACTGTGTTATGTGGTAAAACGAAGTGAGTCAATTCATTACGAATAAAAAATATGGATTATGTTTTAATACTAAAATATTAGCACTGAAATCCTTCAATGTGGAGTTCGAAGATCCACACAATGAAGACTTGAAATCTTCCTTCACATAATGAACCTTCTCCACACTTCCATACATACCATAAAAAAAAGTTTTGCTCAATGAAATGTGGTTTTGTATAGGATCAATTAAATAATATAAGCATAAACAATGTTATTGTGAACAAAAAATATGGATTATGTCTTAATACTAAAATATTAGCAAGGAAAGCCTTCAGTGCAGAGTGTGGAGATCTGCACAATGAAAACTTGAAAGTTTCTTCTGTACAAAGAACTTTCTCTACACATCTTATAAATAATGTTTCTGCTCAATGAAATGTGCTTTTGTATACAATTTTGTGTGCACTCTGCACAACCTTTACTCGATTGACTATTGTTATCTATAAAAGATCAAGATCTCCAAAGGGCCATTCGAGAAAGAGGAAATACATAGATATGCATTATTTATAACTAAAAGGTTACCAATAATATTAGCAATAAAAGCATTTAGTGCAAAGTGGAGAGATACACACAAATAACACTTCCGCACAAGAGCCTAAATAAAGATATATTCAAAATATTCAAAAATATGAACATAAAAATTATTTATAATTAAAATATTACCAATAATGCTGTATACGTCAATAATATACTAAAATATTAATAATAAAAGCCTTTAATACAAACATATGTATCAATTAACAAAAACTTCCAATGTCAATAGCTAATCGAAATACATTATTGAATACAAAAGTAGCTACATGTGGAAGTGGCCAGAGTTTTCACTGTGCTAGAAAGATTTCTCCACACAATGGATTTCCTACACACTTCCGCACAAGAGACTAAACAAAGATATATTCAGAAATACAAAGATAAGCATTATTTACACTTAAAATATTACCAATATCGTATACGTCAATTGCTTACTAAAATATTAGCAATAAAAACCTTTAATGCGAATGTATTTATCAATTAATAAGGTTGACTAGAAGATGTTACTAAGTACAAAAGTAGGTATCCACGGAAGTGGCCAGAGATTTCACTATGTGAACTTCCTATGCACTTCCGCACAAGGGAGTAAACAAAGAGATATTTAGAAATACGAAGATAAGCATTATTTAACTTAAAATATTACCAATAATATCGTATACATCAATTGCTTACTAAAATTTTAGCAATAAAATCTTTTAATGTGAACGTATTTATCAATTGATAATGCTGACCAAAAGGCGTTATTGAGTATGAAGAATTTATCTATAGAAGTGACTAGAGCTTTCACTTTGCAAAAAAAGTCATACAAAGAGAATCAATTATATAATAGTAGAGGCAGGGACTATGTTGCATCACAACTATTACTCTTGTTTTAAAATCATCTCAAGTTCTGGATGGAGATGATTTGGATTTCTTTTACTTTAAGAATGTGAAGACTCTTTCATGGGCTTGGATTTTGAATAAAAAGATTATAAGGTCCTTTAAACACCTTGCAAAATGAGAAAAGACACATGTAACAAGGGAAATAAGGATAATAGCATAGTGTTACATGGTAGGCTTAAAAAATTCCATGTGACTAGTTTATTTATCTAAAACTTTCTAAGTGACTTAAAATAAGTTTATTTGGGTTTTATAAATTTCTTATCCATGTGAATTTTAGGCTTTTTGTTTCTTTCACTTACACAAGTTTTTTTTATGGATTTTGTGACTAACTCAATTATACCATATAAACTTTTAGGTCTAGGTTGAGGTTAGATTTAAAATGATAAGAAAAAAACATGCACAAGCCTTAATATGTACTAAAATGCACATGATGTTGCTACAACAAGCATTTCTTATGTATTGCGCCATTTATCGCAACATCATCATTGACAACATTAAGAGATCAATGATATTTGTATGCTATGATGTATCCATGATTATTTTAGGGAAGTATGAGTCATATAGACACATTGAGGTCTCTTTGTGTGCCACATGGTATTGACACACCAGATACTTGAATACATCCCTTTTAAAATTTGTCTAAGTATCAATGTTGGACTTGAAATATTATCAAAGTGCATTTAAATCTTTCAAGTACATGATCTCAAGGAGATTTCAAACTCCATCTTCTTTGTCTTGCATAAGTCCATTCAAGGACCTAACTATTGACTTCATATTATTTGATTTTGACTCTAGTCTCTTATATAAGGATTGTATCCTATGTTTCTTCATTTACACATCCTCTCATTTGAAGTGAATAAATTATTAGATGCAATTTATTAGATGCAATTTATTATAAATTTAGGTAAGTTGTAGGGCAAGTCAATTTAGACAAATTACACTCGTTATGCTTTAGGAATTATGAAGCTTCTCAAGACCGACCTAACCTCTGACTTATAACATTTATAAGACCCTTTCAAATCCAAGAGAAAGAAAATGTTTTAAGGGTAAGGATACTATAAAAGGCCCTAATGGAAATCCACACTGTTTTATTTAGACCAATAAGAGGAAATGAATGACTTGTGCACGTCCGGAAAAGAGTGATGTGCTCCGAAAATTATTGCGTGCTTTTCACAAAATTTTATCGTTCATGCTGTATTATATCACATTATCAGTAATGATGCGCTTCTCAAATATAAAAAAGTTTTGGATAATCTTTGAATTTCACCTCATGTTTCAAAATTCTTCTCCTTCACTCCCACTTTGTGGATGCATCGTGCACAGTGAAATGGCAAATTATGTTACATTGGTAGTAAATTTATTTTAATTAATTGAGTTTTTAACACACGGGTTAAGTTTATTGGATTTTACATATTAATATATTATATATATATAATATATAATAAATATATATAATATTTTATTTTAATTATTTTTATAAAATAAAATGCTCATCTGTATAATTACAACTTGGAGAGTCATGAACACGATACTAAAAAGCATTTCCATAAACTATTGACAACAACTTTTGAAAAAAACCCGTGGGAAATTATGGAATATCGTTTTGTATACAAAGATTCCTTTAAAGCGGGAGACTATTGCGGCAAATATAAAAGAGAGAAGAAAAAATGTTGAGAGTCACGTGGAAGTGTAGGTAAGAGTAAGTAATTCATGAATGCTATAATTTTGGGAGAGAAAGGAAAGATTGCAGTGAAGGTTGCGAGTCACGTGGAAGTGAAGGTAAGAGTATGTAATTCATGAATGCTATAATTTTGGGAGAGAAAGGAAAGATTGTAGTGAAGGTTGTGAGTCACGTGGAAGTGTAGGTAAGAGTATGTAATTCATGAATGCTATAATTTTGAGAGACAAAGGAAAGATTGCAATGAAGGTTGAATGGTTGGAGGGAGTTAAGGTTTTTATGATGGTAGTGGGTAATGATATTTGGAAAATATAATTTCTACTTGTCTCAGTTATGATTCTTTTTTTGTAAATGAGTATGTTTATATTTTTTAGGAATTGTTTAGATCTAGATGTTTTCTAGATTGTTGTGTGGTTGAGATATTCTCTCAATCAAGTGATTGCGTGTCCAAGATAGTTTATGTATCTTGAGACAACACTACATGTATTTATATGTAACATTATTTAATTTATTGGTATTGTTATTAGTTTTTTCAATTTGGTATCAAAGCCCGTACGGGCCTAGGACTTGGCCCTTCCCGAGCCAAGGGAGTTGAAGAGTGAATAAATACTTGGTAAAGATCGTGTTGTCTGTAGAATCTTGGTAACACTTGACAACTCAGAAGAAAATATCCATTCATGGTCCTGTGAGCGAGGCATTGTTGAGGAGATATGTGTTGAACACCAACGATAGATGTGTCTAGGAATCGATTGAAGTATTTGCAATTGGAGATCAGACTCGTCATGGTTGGAAATACATTTGTTCCAAAAATGGAATCGATATTTTTGCCTAGAAAACAGGAGAGGCAATGTAATAGTCATTCATGGCCGCAAAGTGCTCAAGGTCCCTTCTTCAAGATTCTAAAATGCGGTCAATACAGTTAATACTGCCAAGTATCGGCAGAAGTGTGTTAAGACTAGTACCATTATCGATAGCTTTATTCTTAAAAGGAATGAGCGGTATAAATGGGAGGTTTTTGATCCATGCACTGTGATCACAGTTGGAGTTTTTGATAATTGTCATCTTCATGGAGGGGGCGGTAATGACAAGGCTTCTAAGGATGCCGAGTTTGGCAAGGTATGTATTCGACTCTCGACTCTTGAAACTGATTAGGTTTATACTCATGCTTATCCTTTGCTAGTTCTGCATCCATCTAGTGTGAAGAAAATGGATGAGGTTCAGATCGCAATGCAGTTCACTTTCTCATCTTTGGTGAACGCGATGCACATTTATACTTTGGCTCATTCTTATTTCTTTCTTGTCCGGATTGATTAGGATTCATTGTCTTCTTAAGCTTTGGATGCAGAGGAGGAGAACGATGATGTTTACAAACTTTCCACAAACTCGAACTCTGGAACTCCAGATTGATCCGGTTGGATTTTTGTTCTCGCCTAGTTGAATCCCTTAAACCCTTGGGATTTTTTGTTGATGCCGATCTCTGTTATCTTGGGAGGTGTCAAATTTACATTTGTGTTCACTCATAGAAGGTCCCTTCTTTGCTCTTCAGCGCTCCTTTGTATTTTTATTTGCAAAGTGGATCTTCTAAGCTTGGTCATTTCTTCCTTAGAGCACGATCTGATCTTTTTCTGGTGGAATTTGTAGTTTTTGAATGTGGAAATCGACCTGAGGCTCACTCAAGCTTCAACGTGGATCCTACGTGAGTTTTTGTAGACTTGCTGTAAATTTCTTGCAGACTCATAGTCTATGGATTCTATGTGTTGGAAAACGTAACTATGCTTGGTCTTCAATAATGTACTTGAGTCATTATGTAATGTACTTTTCAAAGGAATAAAGAAAGTAATTTTTATTATTGTAACAATGACTTATTAAAGCATGAGTTTCATGCTTGGGCCATCATTATATTAGTAAAAGTCCCCATTGTGGACTCCTAGGATATATATTGAGTTTATAGATTCATTGTACATTCGAAGAGACCCTTCTTGGGCTTTCAGATCATCTAAAAAGGTTTTGTATCAAGTCAAATATAAATTACGTGTCTTCCAAATCATGTCGGTCTAAGGAAGATCAAGCCAGCCTAAGGACCCCCATTTGACCCACAAGAAGCATATATGTTGAAGGAGGTTGAAGTCATTTGGAGCACACTCACTCTCAAGCAAGTTTGATATCTCAAGAAGAGATGGAGAAGTGTGAAGTCTGTTGTCGGGAGGACGAAAGAAGTGTGAGTTTGGGGGAGTCTCTCAAGAAGAGGAAAATCAAACTTTTGGTGCCTCTTTCTCTCATTGTTTCGTGGTATGGGTTGGGAGATCGAAGTCTCCTAAGATTTTGTTGTTGTCGTAAGCTGCATGTTGTTGGAAGCTGCTACCTAGTCGAAGTTGCTGGAAGGGGTCGAAGATCTTGGAGGCTGACATGGTGTGGAGGGAAAGTCTAGTCTTGGTCTATAGTAAGGAGTCTCAAAGAATACTATTGAAGGGAAGAATTATCTTGACTGGATTTTCCCCTCGAGGGGGGATTTTCCTTAGCATGTGCCTATATCTTGTGTCTCTTGTTTTGTGATCTTCATGTATGTATAATTTGATTGATGACAGATAAGATAATCAAGAAGTAAAATAAGCCAACACACTCACAAGTAATTATCAAGAAAGTAGAATCAAACCCTAATATAATATCCTTGATTTTCCAACATTATGGAGTGCGCAAAACTGTCATGTGGTTAGTGGGTGTTAAATTGTCATGTCTCAACTCACTCACAAAGGCTATTTTATTAGTGCAATTTTTTGGATATTTTTGACTATTGGATTAGTACATTATTGTTATGTTTTATTAGTTCTGGAGCACTACTAAGCACAATGTTGCTTGAAGGAACATGAAACCAGATTGTGAAAGAATCCAAGAGAAGCCTAATAGGTTATGTAGGTTTTAACCCGTACAAAAATTACCTGCATACGAATTCTAAAACACAAAAAATAAACAATGCGAGAACATAACACATAAAACACATATACACAGAGGTTTCCCCTGGATCCCAAAACCAGGACTACTAGCTTGATTTTTAATTGCATTCCTTTCAATGTTATAATAGATATTTATACATGCCGAAGCATCCAATACAATAGACCGAAAACCATTGCGTCCAATACCATGGACCGAAAACCATCGCATCCAAAAAAACATGTGTGAAAATCATGCAGAAAACCATAGGTGGGTCCGCCCAACCTAACATACGGTCCAAAACCAAAATTTTCGGGGCGCTGCCCTGAACCCCATAAAGTGCAGTTATGGGTACACCTCAAACCCCTTTTGACCCCCCCCCCCCCCCA
>APFE031250252.1:97226-123857 GCA_000404065.3 Pinus taeda
ATAATGTAAATGATAATAATCATAAATAATAATTAGTTAAGCTAGTAATTAGGTTGAAGAGGCATGTCTAATAGGACATGACTCTTCATGAAGAGACACTTGCCTAATATATAAGCAAGCCTCTTGTTCTCATTGTAAATCATCTCTATTTTGCGAGTTAGTCATTACGGGTAGCTCGTACAATTACAAAGGATCAGACTAATGGACATCGTATCCTCATGGATATCTTGATATTCCAAGTCTTCTGGAGTAATTAATCTGTAGAAGGAACTTTGTTCTCTTCATTTGGTATCAGAGCCATGTTTGGCTGATCACTAGGACTTTGGTTATTGAAATTCGTCAACCTTGTTGCTGTGGAATTGAAGCATTTTGCTCAGAATTTGGGAGTTTCTCTTTTTCTCCATTTTTCAGGCCTTTGGCCATTATAAAAAAATATATAATAGTTAAAAATTCAATTGTGGCTGCCACCACCGCAGACGGCTCCTCCTACTAAAGTCACCACCACAGCCACCGCATTCTCCAACACCGCTGCCATTCTGTTGACCCTAGCACACCGTCAACAAGTCACCACCACAACCACTGCATTCTCCAACACCGCTGCCATTCCGCTAACCCCTAGCACACCACAATCACCTCTATTTGTTTCTGCACATAACCGCCACCTTACGCTGCTTAGTCCAATTTCGTTTGTCTCTTCCTCCGCTAATCCTTCCTCCCTACCGCAGCCCTCTTCTCCAACCGTATTCCTCGCTGGACCACGTCCATGTGCTACCCGGTTACCGCTGTCCGCTGCTACACCATATCCCTGTCTGGCCGTTCGGTTGCACCCTCGCTGGTCACCGCTGCCCTTGACTGTTTATCTGCCCACGTCTGCCGCTAATCATCGTGGTCGTGGAATTTCCGGTCGTGTGGAGGGTCGTGTCTATCCACTGACGTCATTCACCAAAAAATTAAATTCGATATTAATTTTTTTGATATAATATATATAACTAATATATTAAATAAGTTATTATTATATAAAATATAATATAAAGTTATATTAAAAATATATTATAAATTAATATTATATATATTATATATAATAATATATATTAAATAGATATAATGTAGAAAGAAGAAAGAAGAGAAGAAAGAAAGTAAGTTATATTATATATAATTATATAATATAAAGGTATTATTTTAAAAAAAAAGGTGATTTAAAAAAGTATTTAATAATTAAGAAGTAAAATGGAGACTAATAATGAAAGATTTTCTAAAACCTTCAGTAAATGTGTTGATACACTATTTAAAATCAAAGGATCACTCGCAGGAAGATATATCATAATCTCTATCAGTCCTGTTGAAAAAAGTAATTATGTTAGTTCTAAATGTGCTAACCAATTGGTGATTCCTTAAACAAATATAGTTGAAACGAATATTTATGGCGAATATGAAAAACAATGTGACATAAGCAATCTACACCTAAGTATTGGAGATTACACTTTTACCTCGCAATTCACCGTGAAAACCTTATTTCTTGACCATAGTGACATTGTTTTGGGATCACCCTGGATGGAAACTCTAGGATTTGTCATCTTAAATACAAAAAAAAAAGTTTTTAACATTTTCTTACAAGAAGAAGAAAATAACACTCCAAGATGTTATGCTGAAACCAAATTCAGTAACACTAGAAGATATATCAGATATTTCAAAAGTAATTTCTCAAGAAGGTAAAAAAGTATTACAAAATATGCAAAATGAAATTGACAAAATCATTGTTGACAAAAATGAAGAAGTTTCTTGACTTAAAAGCCATAGTGAAAAGTTAGTGACGCAAATTAAGAAACTTAAGAAGGATAAGACATCATTAGAAAACAAGGTATAACAACTTATCGAAAAGGAAGCATCAAATGTAGGAATTCAAGTTGATGACAAAACAACGAATACCGATCCAGTGAATATCACAACTCAAGAAGACAACAAGAAAGTTGAGGAAAATACAAACTTAGATGTTGTAGTTCAGACAGTGAACATCCCCAGTGAATGTTCCATAACCAAGTTAACAACATCTTCGCGAGAAGAAAATCTAAAAATTACCACATGCCCAATAAAGGAAAGTAAAGTCCCATATTGGCATTCGAATCATGAGATTAGACAAATCAACCAAGCTACGTATCACGACCATTCAAACCAGAAACAAAAAATTGGTGTTTCAGAGAATAATGACATAAATTAAATCTTGCCTTATGCTGACAAGTCATTACAAAATTCTAGTGATCAAAATATTCCACAGAGGATTAATTTAGGATGGTCTGATCCCTTCTCAGTGTGAGAATTTTGTTTGTCACTTAGAAGATCATATTAGCTTGTATCGATGAAGATGACTGTTCCGAGACAAAAATACTTTCGAAGTCAAAAAAGAGATCAAGCCTTTTTCATCGACAAGCTCTGAGGACAAAGCTTTTTGACGAAGAAGGCAATGTTACGAATAAAATATATAAATAATATAAATATAATGTAAATGATAATAACCATAAATAGTAATTAGTTAAGCTAGTAATTAGGCTGAAGAAGCATGTCTAATAGGACATGACTCTTCATGAAGAGACACTTGCCTGATATATAAGCAAGCCTCTCATTCTCATTGTAAATCATCTTATTCATTCTTATTCTTATTCATATTTAATATAATATTTGTATCCTCATGGATATCTTGATATTCCAATTCTTCTGGAGTAATTAATCTGTAGAAGAAACTTTGCTCGCTTCACTTTCATTGATGAGTTTATTCTTGTATATCTAGATGATATTCTTGTCTTTAGTAAAAGTTGGAATGAACATGTATGTCATGTGAAGAAAGTGTTTGATGTATTGAAAAAAGAAAAACTCTATGTAAAATTGTCAAAGTGTGAGTTTGGGAAAATCTCTTTGGTTTACCTAGGTCATATTGTTGGTCATGGTCAACTAAAAATTGATCCTTATAAAGTTTAAGCTATTGTGAATTGGCCTAAACCTACTAGTGTAACTGAGGTTTGCAGCTTTTTGGGTGCAGTACAATATTGGAGGATATTTATTTCCAATTTCTCTATTGTTGCAGCACCTTTACACGCATTGACAAGTGTAAAGCAAGTCTTTCAATGGGGAGGAAAGCAACAGAAATCCTTCGAAACATTGAAAGAAAATATCAGCACCGCACCGGTCTTGGCCTTACCAGATCTCTAACAGCCATTCGAGATCGAAACAGACGCCAACGGATATGCCATGGGAGCTATACTGATGCAACAAAAGAAGCTGACATGTTACCATTCAGAGAAGTTCTCTCAGGTTGTGATAAAATATCCCACTTATGAGAAGGAATTATATGCCTTGGTCTAGAGTGTGAAAAAGTGGAGACACTACCTGATCGGCAAGGAGACCATCATCCATACAGATCATCAGCCTTTGCAGTGTCTTTAGTCACAAACCAAGTTGCAGCAATCTTGTCATTTCAGGTGGATGGGTTTTCTACAGCAATTTCATATGATAATAAAGTATAAGAAGGGCACTAGCAACAAAGTGGTCGATATGCTATCTCGCCCTCCTATTTCTGCTTCTGTTATTTTGCATAATGCTTCATTATCTTTTGAAAGTTATGCTGAACAATATGCTAACGATGATGACTCTAAGGAGATTTATGAAAAACTGACCCATGGTTCACAGGTGGACAACTATCACTTGCAGGGGAAATTGTTGTATCACCTTGGAAAATTGTGCATTCCCACAGGAGAAAGGGTACATGTAGTTCGGGAGGCCCACACCTCCCTTGTGTCTGGTCATTTTAGTATTGAAAAAACTTTGTGTCATGTACAAAGATTTTGTTTTTGGCCTCATATGAAAAACATTGTGACTTGCTATGTAAAGGGTTGTGTGATGTGTTCTGTTTCAAAGCCCTCTAATAGAAAACTCGGGCTCTACACACCACTCCCTATTCCGATTCGTCCATGGGAAAGTGTGTCGATGGATTTTGTAGGAGGGTTGCCTTTGTCTAGAAAGAGTCATGACTATTTATATGTCGTCGTTGACCATTTTAGTATTATGTGTATTTTAATGCCTTGTAAAAAGAATATCATTGCAGAGTAGACTACTCATCTTTTCTTTCAGCATGTTTGGGTCCATTTTGGGTTGCCCACATCGATTGTGTCAAATTGGGACTCTCGCTTTCTCGGAGAGTTTTGGACCTGCTTGTGGAAGATGATGACACCAAATTGAAAAGAAGCATGACATTCCATCCACAGACTAGCGGACAGACCGAGGTTGTCAATCGCACCATTGTACACTTGTTGCGAGGCTATTGTGGAAAACATCCTAATTTGTGGGATGAGCATCTTCCATATGTGCAGCATTCCTACAACCGAGCTATGCACTCATCTACACATCATTCACCATTTGAGACATGTTTTGGCTACCTGCCAAAAGACCCTTTTGATATGGTCTTTGGAAGGGAAGATGATTCCAGTGGATCTGATGACAAGGACAAAGCACAGTGGTTTATTCAGCAGATCCAGGTGATTCACCAAGTAGTACAAGAGCAGTTGGATAAAATTCAAGCCCAGTACAAGGTTCGACATGACAAACACCGAGTCGACCGTCAATTTCAATTGGGCGACAAAGTGTGGTTCCACATCAACAATGATAGGATGAAGGGGGAAGGGAAGAAGTTGCGACCAATCCAGTATGGTCCATTCACCATTTTGGAGAAGATTGGAAACAATGCCTTTCATCTCGATTTGTCGATATATATGCAGATGTACTACGTAGTGAATGTGGAGAACTTAAAGCTGTATGAGCCACTATTAATTATGGACACCGAGGAGGTGGGCACAGTTCCTATAGTTGATGACTTTGCACCAGAGTATCTCGATGAGTTACCTGAAGACATCATCCTTAACAGAAGAACCAGGACTTCATGACGGGGAGATGTGGAATACCTTCGAGTTGGTTTCAAGGGGATGCACCCTAGAAAGGCAAAATCACTGGAAAAAGAAATAGTGAGAGAACAATTCCCTCACTTGCCAATTAACTGATAAAGCTTTTGGCGGTCCAAAAGCTCCTCAATGGGGAGGATTGATCTAGGTGGATCTTCAGACACATTGACATGGAAAAAGCTCAAATTTCAAAGTGGCAGAAAGGTGATGAATGTGACATTAGATCAAAGTGTTCGTTGCCCTGATTCCAACGGTGTGAGTGGCACTCCAATATGACTCTAGATGAAGGAGATAGAGGTAGTCAAAGTTGGGTTGACTTTTGATGACTGGGCAGGTTTAACGAGGACACAATTTTCACTTTTTTGGCAAATAGAATCCGGCCAACTACGACCAGATTCCGGGTGAAATCGTGGCCTAGTTCAAAAGACTCCTATGGTCCAAAACAAAATTTTCGAAATTGCACAATTTGTTTTTTTTTTTTTTTTAACAAAAAATATTAAAAAAGGGGTGGCGGGCCACCAACCCCACCACCCCAAAACAAACAACATAACCAAAGGAGGGGGGGGCCACGACCCCTAGCCCCTCCCTCGACCATGAAATTGTCAACATAAAACAGGGGGGACAAGTCATGACCCTGACCCCTCCATTGCTCCCACAGAGCCACCGAATAATGAATATGAGTGGGTTGGCCCTTGGGGCACGGACCCAACCCAAAACCAACAACACATTAATGGAGGGGTGTGGACGTTTGAAAAGGCTGGTGCGGTAAGTGGGCCGCCCAAGGCGCACCCGACCCAACCATTTTTTTAATTTAAGAAAAACAAATTGGTTTGTGGGTATAAAAAAAGGAGGAGGCGAGGTTTGACCTCCCGACCTCCTCCCTATTAAACTAGATCACAACCAACACACCAAACCACTTTCTTGGTCAATCCACCCAACAAATGTTACATGAACCTATTTGCTCAGTGTGCTCAGGGAGAGGAGGCAGTGCACGCAGTTCAAGGCAGAATTTTGTAGGAGGGCCGAATTTTCACTTTGTCAGAATTTGACAAATTTTATATGGTTTAAGAACTTCTAGACACCATGAATGCAATGGTGTTATTTGTTTCTCCATCAGAGTTCTTCATTTTTTGGCCATTTTTCAATATGGAGGTATAAGACTCCTTTTTTGTAACTGATGATTGTACTCTTCTTTTTCATGCCACTTAAAGAATGAAGGCCTTCCCATTGATCGAGCAGGGCCCAGATACGTAGTCTAAGTCGGACGAACTCCATTATCAAGTCTTGTTGTCTTCTTTCATGCTTTATGTGTTTCTCCTCTTTTCTTGTGTGCATATTAAGTTTTCTATGTTAAGCTACAATTTAATCATGTAATTCTTTAACACATCTATAAGCAAAAGATTTTGGATCATTGAATAACACTATCCATTTCCATGTTGCATTTTCATATAGGCACAACATAATATAAATAATCTTGAAACTATTACTCAAGAAATAACATTCGAACTAGATTGAATCTAGCATCGAATAAACGAAATCAGGTCAATTCGCATAACTATCACTTTGCTTGCAACCTAACGCATGGGCTATGTGTTGGTGCATTATTGATAGGTGTGGAATTGAAGGTTTATGACTAATGTTTCTGATTTATGACAAGAGAGGCCTACACAACTCAACTGACCACAACTCCTTTGAGGTAGGCTTTAGATTTAAACCATTGTGTCTCATTGATCTCATGTTGCTCCTTGCAACTACCTAGGAAGAATCTACAATAATTACGTAATAAAATATGTTATAAACACTAAGGTTATGCTACACAAATAACGACTATAATATGCGATATTAAATTTGACAAATGAAAATTGATACTATACATTAGCTTTAAACTTTTCCGCAGTCAAACTTTTTACTCACACATGTGTTCCAAGAAAAATGTACAAAATCCTTTAGTTCAAAAAGTGGGGGTTTGCAGAATCAAAGCTTGAAAGATTCCTCCGCACAATGGAATTCCTTTGTACTTCCACACATCTGCCTAATTTCAACAAGGTAACCATAAACAAAGCTTTTGCTCAATGATCCAATTTTCTTCGCACTTCACACAACCTTTACTCAATTGACTACTGATATTCGGGAATACAGAGATACACATTAGTTATAATTAAAATATTGCTAAGCGAAAATATGGATTATTTAATACTAGAATATTAGCAATAAAAGCATTATTTATAATTAAAATATTAACAATAATATCGTATGGGTCCACTTCTTACCTCAATGTTATTGCAAACAACAAATATGGATTATTTAATACTAAAATAATAGCATCAAAAGCCTTCAATGCTAAGTTCAGAGATCCGCACAATGAAAGTTTCTAAGCTTCCTCCTCACAATAAGCTTTGTCATCACTTTTGCACATGTGCATAATTTCATAATGATAACCACAAACAAAGCTTCTCATTCAATCAAAAAGTAGAAATAGCATTTACTAAAAATTCGATAATTATTTTTGAATCTATGCAAAAACAAAAACATTGAGCATTTTCCCAAAAAAATTGGTTAAAATTTCAAAATTGCAGCCAAATAATGCAAAGTTAATGCAACTTGACCATGAAGCAAAACTAAATGATTCTAACACTTTGTATGTTAACTATTACCATTACAATAATTATGTAATAAAATATGTTATATAAATAGTAATGTTATACTACACAAATAACAAATACAATATGCCACATTAAATTCGATAAATGGAAATTGATATTGTATGTTGGCTATGAAGTGATTATGCAACGTTGTATATTAGAATTTAGCTTTGAATTTTTCCATAGTTAATTTGTGCACTCACACACATGTTTCATGAAAAAATATACAAAAGTCTTTAGTGCGAAGTGGACAGATTTGCACAACGAAAGCTTGAAAGGTTCCTCGGCACAATGGACTTCCTCCACACTTCTGCACATGTGCCTAAGTTTAGCAAGATAACCATAAACAAATATTTTGCCCAATGATCTGAACATTGATGCAGTTACATGTTCTTTGCATTCCAGAACAATTCAATATTTACTCAATTAACTAGTGATATTCGAGAATATGAAAAATTGCATTATTTATTATTAAAATATTGCGAACAATAAATATGAATTATTCAATATTAAAATATTAGCGATAAAAGAATTATTTATAATTAAAACATTACCAATAATATTGTATATGTGTACTGTATATGTGTACCGCTTGTCTCGGTTTTATTTCAAAAAAGGGGGATCCTTTGCATTGACGGGGGTGGTCTGACACTGAGACTAAGCGTTCAGTGCAGAATGCAGAGATCCGCACCATGAAAGTTTGAAAGCTTCCTTCACACTTCTACACATATGCCTATTTTCATAAAAACTGCCATAAATAAAGCTTGCGGTCAAAGAGCGAAAATTGATGCCCTTGATAAGAAACCGATACTTCTATATTAAGAAAAATAATCTGAAGTGCTCTTCCAACAAAAGCGAATACAAAGATACACATTATTTATGACTAAAATATTAGCAACAATATCATAGAAGTCCAGTGCTTCCTTCAGTGTTATTGTGAACAATAAATATGCATTATTTAATACTAAAATATTAGCAATAAAAGCTTTTAGTGTTGAGTGAAGAGATCTACATAATAAAAGCTTCATCCGCGCAATGGACTTCCTCCGCACATCCCCACGTGTCTAATTTGAAACATATTCGGAAATATGAAGATATGCGTTATTTACAATTAAAATATTATCAATAATATAAACATAAACAATATTATTGTGAACGAAAAATATGGATTGTGTTTTAACATTAAAATATTAGTAAAAATCCACACAATGAACCTTGTATGCACTTCCACACATTTGCCTAATTTCAGGAACATAACCATAAACAATTTTTTGCTCAATGAAATTCGGTTTTGTACAGAAATTTGTGTGCATGCTGCACAACCTTTATTCAATTGACTACTCATATCTATAAAAGAATGAGATCTGCAAATGACCCTTCGAGCAAAAATAAATACAAATATATGCATTATTTACAACTAAAATATTACCAATAACATTAGTAATAGAAGCCTTTAGTGTGATACGCGAAGATCCACACAAAAAAGTTTTCTATGGGAATGCAAAGGGAACTTTAATTAGTTTAACTATGAACAAATTTTGAATTAATATTATTGTGTTTCAATATGTGGAGCTTTTACTGTGCGTAGAACAAGATATGTATGAGAGAACGGGGGTGCATAGATAAATTTATTTGGCAGGAATGAAATTATTGTTAAAATTTTTCCTTTTGTGGAGGACAAAATATGTGTGGCAGAACATTTGTGTAGATCTCTAATTTTATAGAGTTATGAATCTTTACGGAGGAGCTGGGGCGCAAAATTTTACCAATAATATCGTATATTTCAATCTCTTACTAAAATATTAGCAATATTTGATGTGAATCTTCATTTCGCACAATGTCTGAAGCATTTGTAAATGAAACAAGATAATAATATATGCCACACAAAAAAAGAAAATTAGTAATGATAGTGCACTATGTTATGTGTATGTAGAGGTTATGCAAAGAATAAATGCATGTGTAGAATGAGGGAAGCACAAATGGATCTTTTAATTGTAATGTGAACTCAATAATTGACCGAAAGGAATTATTGAGTATAAAAGTAGTTATTTGCGGAAGTGCCCTGAGTTTTGATTGTGCTGAAAGAACTAGGGCTCCTTTGCATAGACATGAGTGCTAAATAAACTGTGTTATATAGTAAAAAGAAGTGAGTCAATTCATTACGAATAACAAATATGGATTATGTTTTAATACTAAAATATTAGCACTAAAATCCTTCAATGCGGAGTGCATAGATCCACCCAATGAAGGCATGAAAGCTTCCTTCACACATGAACCTTCTCCGTAGTTCCGTACATCCCTTAAAAAAAAAATTACTCAATGAAATGTAGTTTTGTATAGGATCAATTAAATAATACAAACATAAACAATGTTATTGCGAACAACAAATATGGATTATGTTTTAATACTAAAATATTAGCAATGAAAGCCTTTAGTGCGGAGTGCAGAGATCTGCACAATGAAAACTTGAAAGTTTCTTTTGCACAAATTACTTTCTTTGCACTTCTACACATCTTATAAACAAAGTTTCTACTCAGTGAAATGTGGTTTTGTATAGAATTTTGTGTGCACTCTGCACAACTTTTACTCAATTGACTATTGTTATTTATAAAAGATCGAGATCTCCAAAGGGCTCTTTGAGCAAGAAGGAATATGGAAATATGCATTTTTTATAATTAAAATATTACCAATAATATTAGCAATAAAAACATTTGGCGCAAAGTGCAAAGATCCACAAAACTAGCACTTTTGCACAAGAGCCTAAATAAAAAAACATTCAAAATATTCAAAAATATGAATATAAGCATTATTTATAATTAAAATATTACCAATAATGTTATATACGTTAATAATTTACTAAAATACTAATAATAAAACTTTTAATACAAACATATTTATCAATTAATAAAACTTCTAATACTTATAAAGTATTATAAATAAAACTTTAATACAAACATATTTTTCAATTAATAACAACTTCCAATACCGATGGTGGATCGAAAGACATTATTGAATACATAAATAAAATTAATGAATTTTAAGAATTGTCATCCAATTAAATTCAAGTTATAAAATATCTTAATGAAAATCCACACTATTTTATTTATTTATTTCCATAAGACAAAATGAATGACTTTATTATCTGTGCCGCATGGCAGGTATTACGCATTCGATAATGCGTTGAACTTGCAATACTCTTTTTTTTTTTTTTGACTAAAAATCAAACAAAATTTTGTAATGTTAATCTTATAAAACAAATTCATTTATTTTTTTAATTATATTAATTCTAATTTTTTTTGAATTATGATTGGTTAAAGAAGCTCAGGTCTTATTTTGCAATTATGTTATCGCCACCGTCAGATCGCTTGCATCGTTTGCAATACGTCATATTTTATTGATAAGACATGTTTAGTACAACTCGTAAAGGAAATCTGTCGTGATGATTCATTACTGTTCTTGTTGTATCGAAATACTACCAGCAACACATTGAATGTGAATTTTGTGTACAACACAATATATAGGTAATTGATATGAATTTTTTCTTAGTAACAGTTAGGGTTACTACATGAAATAAGATTTTCTTGATGCACAATTAGGGTTTAGGGTTTCATATCCCAATACAATCAAAAGACTTCCATTGATTCCTAGCAATGAAATCCTGTCTTGTCGTGCATTTCTGAATCCAAACAGTGATGGGACATTGGTGGAAAATATGGAATGTCAATTTTAATTTTCATGTGCGTTAGTGTCACTTCCTCTTTGCACACACACACACATATATATGTCCGTAGAACACTATGATGACTCCTATGGAAATTAGAACACAAATTTTATGCAAAGAAGACATTACTGCGAGTATGGTCAAAGAGTAGGGTTTGTTGGGATTTGCTTCCTAAAAGTAATGAAATAAGTGGGTCAACACGGTGATCATCAGACATGTCAATATATATTATTTCTGCGAATATGGTCAAAAAGTAGGGTTAGTTGGGATTTGCTTCCTAAAAGTAATGAAATACATGGGTCAAAATGGTGATTAGACATGTCAAAGACATATTATTACTGCGAATATGGTCAAAGGATGGGGTTTGTTGGGATTTGCTTCCTAAAAGTAATGAAATAAGTGGGTCAACATGGTGATGAGACACGTCAAATACATATTATATTATTTATGGTCATATTATTATACCATTCCAAATATAGCTACACCTAAATATAGGTGGATGGAAGCGTAATAGCATTGAAATATAGCTACACCTAAATATAGATGGATCGAAGCGTAATAGCATTGAGGTCAATCCAATTATTCTTTTACATTGATAAATTGAGTTTAAATTTATACTAAATTTGTACAACTCATTATGGTCAATTTTTTTCTCATCAAGTTGTGTTTCTATACCTTTAAAATATAGGTATGTATTTACTTACCAACCTAGATCCATCTTAACTTCGAATCTATCAAGCGCCGAGAGGGATCAAATATCTCGAGGAAAACTTGAGGAAAGGTTTACACCTCGATAGATTTGATCTCTCTCGGTGCTTGATAGATCTGGAGTTAAGATGGATCTAGGCTGGTTTCAGTCATGTGTGGTCAAAGAAAATCTAACAAAGAGATGATTGATTTGAACCATAATATGTATAATCATCTAATATTAATATAGTAATTTTAAATATGCTAAATATGTCTCAGATTAATCTGGTCATTTTAATTATAACTTTTCTTGGTTACCTCAATTTGTTGAGATGATAAATATTGTGAATAACTTTAATGATAAAAAATGATGAAATAAAAAAATTAAATGTAAAGTGACAACATAATAGTGTTTAATCCTCTCTCACTCTCTCTCTCTCTCACTCTCTTCACCCTCCAACTCTGTTCCTATATCCTTTCCTCTCTCCTGTCTCCTTCTCTCCCCTATTCTCTACATCTTTTCTTTGTCTCTTTATATCACCCCAAACATACACACGCTCTCTCCATCTCTCCCTTGTCACTCTCTCTCTCTCTCTCTCTCCACTTCTCACTCTCTATATATTTATTCTTCCCTCTCTCTCTCTCCTCCTCTCTCTCAAGTGCGCTCTCTCGTACTTCCTCTGTCTCCCTCTCTCTTCCCCATCACTCTTCTCCTCTCTCTCAAGTATTGTTTCTCATTCTCTTTCTTTCTCTCTCTCCAACTATGTTACTATATCCCCCCTCTCTCGTTCTCTCCCCCCTTCTCTCTATCTCTCTTTCTTTATCTCTTTATCTCACCCCTAAACATACTCCCTCTCTCTCTCCATCTCTCCATTGGCACTCCCTCTCCCTCCACTTCTCACTCTCTATGTCTTTCATCTTCCCTCGCTCTCCCCTCCTCTCTTGCAATTCCTCTCTCTCCCTTTCTCTCATACCTCCCTCTCTCTCTCTCTCTCTCTCTCTCTCTCTCCCTCTCTCTCCCTCTCTCTCTTTCTCTGATGGGCTCAGCCCACGTAGCCGCTCCCCACGAATACCTATGCGGGAATTATGTGGCAACTTGCAATAATGAACAGTAGATTGTTTTGGGATACAAGTTGATTCGCCAGCAACTTCGATTTATGGTCACTTTAATTATCCCCTGTACTTGTATAGGTGATTGGTACCTCCGTCTCTCGTTAACTGCCAACTGTCCTCCCTCGGACTGCTCGTCCCGCCTAGGTATGAGTGATCAAACCCTCGCTGTGGCAATTTGCTCTGTGCCTTCGTTTGGGTTCTGTAAGCTCTGCATGTTCGATATCTTCTAAAGGTTTCGACCTGGGGTTTTGTTGCTCGTCCTCCGACTCAGAATACTAACCGAACGTTGCCCCTCCTAGTCCACTTACAATGCTGGTCCGGTAAGGCCTGTTCTTACTTGCTCTGTTCTTGTCTTTAGCTGGTTACTGGTTATCCATGGTTTGCGTTTGCGTTTTTTCACTTCTTGTAAATGAATGTATGAATGTTTGTGGTTTCTCTCTATTAGTCACCGCATTCGACTGCCGACTAAACTGCTCCAAGTGTTCATTCTCTGGTTCCTGGTTATCCTTTCTTGTTCATGGCGGGTTATGGTGTCAATTCCCTCCGGCGCCTCCGTCAATCTACCAGGTAGGTTCTCTGGTTCTATGCTAGCAGTATGTACTCTTCCCTCACTCAGCTTGCTAACATTCTTGGCTCCTTCGTGAGAAGGGTATTCTGGTATAGTTATTCCGGCCACGGCTCACCAACGTCAGGTAAGCGCTTTGGGGTTCTATTTTGTTATCACCTGTTATACATTTGTTTCTCCTTGCGTGCTTTTCCCTATGTTTATGACACTATTCTGGTGGTTGTAGGGTCTGGTTCCTCGGAAGGATTGGAGCCTAGCGACTTGGTTGGCTATTCAAAGAAATTCCACACCCGGCAGCTCGATTGTTTCAGTTTGTCACTGGTAGCAACATTCTTTTGTTCTGGTTGTTGTTGTTTGTTATTTTATCGAATGTATGTGTCGATGGCTTGTTTTGCTTCCGTCGGTGGCAATCTCGACTGTTGGATTACAGTTGTTATTTCACTGTCTGGTTCCTATAGTGTTGTTGTGGGTTTCCAAACCCGTGTGATATCTTGTCCATATATTTTTTCAAGGAATTTATTTTCTTAACACGACAACTGTAACTATTGAATGATCTTGTTTCGACTGATATATCTATGAAATGAATATGCAGTGATTTTCTCTTTTTTTTCTTGATGTATATGTTTAGATGCAAAGGATTGTGAATACTCGTCGAGGATTCATACCTGGCAGTGCTAGAGTTTAATTCCCGTCTGTGAATTAAGTGTTCGACTGGTCTTGTTGTTTCTACTTATGGGTCTTCTCGTGAACTGGAAGTAGTCTTTTAGTCCCTCATCCTGGGGTTCATCCGAATGTTGTCCAGACTCAATTCTCTTTCCTGGACCAACGTGGCTTTTTCTTGTATGTGACCACACCTGTAAATTTATCATGCACAAAAACTATATAGTGCACATAAAAGAAACTGAATGCGATATTGTATAACAGTCCAACTGTTTAGGGATGTGGTGGAGGTTAGAATACACAAAATAATTTTTGTAAAGAATAATTTCTTTATATCCCAGAACGTCGAAGAAGAAGCTATTATGTTTTGTCCCTCTATTTAACCACTATTAGATGGTTGTCAGTTTCTTTCCAACTGCTGTCGGTTATGTTTTGATTAGTTACATCAGTTTTGTTCCGAACTGTTTCTTTGTTGTTAGTCATTAACTCAAGGACAAAATTGACTGTCTTAAAACCCTAATCCTAACTAATTAACATTCCTACTGTTCCTAATTACTATTCAATTACTTGACTCTTACAGGATAATTAAATAAAAGACAAAAAAAAGAACCACATTATCATTCCAGTGAATTTACTCCTTTGTCCCCTTCAGAGACCATACCGCCTTTATTTTGTCTTTGTCCTGTCAACCAGATGCTCCCGCATCAGGCTCCTGGGTAAGTGAAAAATCATGGCTTCGTTCCATGAGCTCCTCCACAGAATAGCCAGCCTTCTGTATCTACGCCGTGTCGAGCCACGAACTGTCCTCAATTGGACGGTTTTTCCACTTGACGAGATATCGCAGATATTCCTTCCTGCGTGTCCTCTTGTCTACCTGGGTATCGAGAATCCCCTCAATCTCATGGGGTTAAACCGAAGGCATATGCCTCATCCAAGAATTGTCCTCAACTTGGGTATCCCGTTCTAGCCGTACCGCACTGTCTTCCTCTGTGTGGGCAGTATATGGAAATAGGTCTGCCACATTGAAAATAGGTGATATGCCTATATTAGGTGGCAGCTGAATTTCATAGGCGTTGGCTGAGAACTTACGCAAAATCTTGCAGGGGCCAATCTTTTTAAATTTTAACTTATTATATGCGCCCTTCGGAAATTGTTCTTTGCGCAAGTGTGCAAGGACCTCGTCTCCAACTGGCGAATAGACTAGAGATGAGTTGGGTGAATTAGTTATTAATTAATTCACAAGTTATTAACTCATAATACAACTAATGAATACATCAGTTAACTCAGTTGCATGTCAGTGCATGTTCAGTTCAGCAGGGACAGGTGTTAGAGAATCAGATTGCTATCAGTTGTGACTAAAGTTGTGCACCAGATCTTGCACAAATCAGGGGATTGAGTATGCCAATGAGTTTGCCCACATTGTAGCTTGTTCTCACGTGATTTAGCCAAGGAAAGACGTGGCTGCCTTGGAATTATCACTGGTTCTTGTGCAGGTGTTGAGCAGCGGAGGCAGGCAAGCAGCGGAAGAGATTTGAGCCAGTGATTGATTCAGATCTGAGCTGTATTGTGTGTAACAGGTGGAGCTGGTACTGGATTGCTTATGATAAGCATTGTACTTTGTAATGTTACATGACTCAATCATTAATATACAGATAGTTGGGGTTTTTAGCGAGATGCTTTCCCCGGGATACATACTGTGTTAATGTGTGAATGCTCTTGATGTTTTATTGTTATTAATGATCAACGTAGAGGAGCTTATGTATCTCTGTTGAATATGTGTTAAATTATTCAAAATTTCTACACTCTAATCATTAAGAAGTTCTGACCCAGACTTAGTCAATTTATGCATTTGCTTGAGCCCCTATTTCCTTGCGCAATTCATTGATAAATTAGGCCCCTATTATTTAGGAAATTCCTCCAAAATGGATTGCACAATTCCCAAATTTTATCATCTGACTGCATGCAACACCTATACACTCAATACTGGTCTATAACTCATGTTACACTACCTTTGAATCTCCTCACATTTGGGGGACTCGATTTCTCTGCATGCACTGGTTTTTTTGGGTTGATTGATCAGTTAACTGGATGATCACTAATTTTTACTAAATTACCACTGCACAACTAACTTTCTACTAGTTCCTCCAATAGCTGGAACTAGTTTAACTAAAAACAACTTGAGATAACTGACTTTGATTGCAACAAATTAGCAATCACACATGCTTAACTGAAATCTAAGTCCTCCAACTCAAATTTACTTAGTAAACTAGGTGAAACAATCCATGTCACACCAGTTAATTGCATCCAAGTTGTTTGTTGATGTGGAAATTCAATGTTTATCAATGTAATCAATGCAAAATAAAATTTATAATTTATTGTTGCATTTTCAACATAAAAGAGCTTACACGTTTACTTTGAGATCCCTCGATTTCAAGGAAAATTAGGGAATGATCAAAGGTTCACCCTTGTCCAATCCATTTTTTAATAAGGGGAAGTTAATCTAGAAGGTCTTCAGCAAATAAGAAATCAATCTACCCAATCCTCTCCAGTCTGGTGATTATGCCATGTGGGAGAAATTTTGATAAGCTCCACATCCATTAGACAACCTCGGATAGACCTACTTATGAGTAGGCCGGATAAAGGATCCAACATCAACCGAGGACCATGATTCAGAAGGTCCCATGGAAAAAAATATATCAACATGCTTTGAACGAAAGAGAGATTTGTTGAGAAAGGATTCATAGAAATCAATACAATTTTGTGTACGACCATTAATATTAATAAGGAAGAGAGGAGGACCCAAAAACAGGGGCGATATATCAAGCCATAATAGATTCCATAATCCATGAGTTCTGAACCAATATTTTTTGAGGGTTCCAACCCACAACAAGGCCCCCTAAATGACCAGATGCATCCAAAACGAAGAAAGACCACCCTCTGAGAAGAGATTCTAGACATAAAGAGATTTGACTACTAGAGTTGAGGGTCTCTTGAAGAAATATGATATCACGATCATTAACTTCAATCAAACACTTCAAATATTTTTTTTTAGAGGAGAAAGAAAGACCCCTACAATTAAAAGACATAATCTTCATTTAGGAGATCACATAGGGTTTGGGCTTGCTTTAAGGGCCCACATAATTGACATTTTCTTACTCACATCCAAATCCTTCTAGGATGTTTCTTTTGATTTGGAAATATATGATTTCTTATGATCCAGGAGGATTTCCAGACAACAGTGGCATGGCAAAATCTCAAAATTAAAAGTGGTGGAAAGATGATGAACTTGACATCAGATCGAAGTTCTCATCATCCTGATTCCAACGATATGAACAACACTCCAATCTGATTCCGGATGAAGATAGAGGTAGTCAAAGTTAGGCTGAATTTTTTATGACTGGGTAGGATTAATGACGGCACAATTTGAACTTTTCCGGCACATGGAACTCAGCCAACTCTGGCCAGTTTCCAGGTGAAATCGTTTCCTGTTTAAAATGACTCCTTTGGTCAAAAACCAAATTTCCAAAAGGTGCACATTTTGTTTTATTAAACAAAAAGAAAAATATAAATAAGGGGGTGGCGGGCCACCAACCCTGCCACCCCAACTCGTAACCAATTCAACATAATTACGGAGGGGCAGACCATGACCCCCGGCCCCTCCCCCACACCACGGAACTATCATAACAATAAACGAGGCGGGCAGCCATGACCCCACCACCCCACAACTCACACCCAACAAATGTGGTTCAATAAACACAATGGGTGGTGGGTCGGCCCTTGGGGCACGGACCCAACCACGCCCAAACAAAATGAGCCAACCACCACTTATTACAAGAGAGCCGGCAGGAGGCAAGTACAGTGGGTGGGCCGCCCAAGGCAGGCCTGATCCAACCAATAATATAAAAAAGGGGTTCGTTTAAATAAAGAGATTTCATGTATAAAAAAAGGAGGAGGCGGGGGTTGATCGTCCCACCTCCTCCCTATTAAACAGATCCTTAACCAACTTTCCAATGGACTCATTGAGAAATCTGTTGGCCAAGTTTTATTTAAACGTAGTTTATCAGTGCACCCAGGGAAGAGGAGGCAGTGCACGCAGTTTGAGGCAGAATTTTGCAGAAGGGTCGAATTTTCACTTTGTCAAATCTTGACAAATTTTATATGGTTTCAACACTTCTTGATGCCACGAACACAATGGCGTTGTCCATTTCTCCATCAGAGTTATGCATTTTTGGTCCATTTTCAGTATGGAGGTATAAAACTCCTTTTTTGTAACTGATGCTTGTACTCTTCTTTCCCATGCCACTTAATGAATGGAGGCCTCCCCATTGATCGAGCAAGGCACGGAGACATAGTCCAAGTCGGATGAAATCCGTTATCAAGTCTTGTTGTCTTCTTTCATGCTTTGTATGCCTCTCCTCTTCTCTCATGGTTGTCTATGTTAAGCTACACTTTATGCATGTAATTCTTTAACACCTCTATAAGTAAAAGATTTTGGATCAAGTGGTATCAGAGCAGGTCTTTTTAGATGTGAATTGCATGTTTGTATGCTAACAATAAATAGGCTCCGAAGAGGCGAATGGAAACTCAAGTCTTTCGATCCCGAAACGGGACATGCACATCGAAGGAGAAACATGGCGAATAAAGAGGCTTGTCATGAAGAGGAGCTCAATTTCTGCAAAACCTTTTATGCAATGGTAGAAAATGTAGGTTAGTTGCTTTCAATACTGGAGAAAGCAAAAGGGAAAAAGGCAGAAGAACAAGGTTCAGTGCATGGGAATGGTGAAGAAGAACCCCCTCCTTCTCCTTCCACGAGTGAAATCTCTTCTTCCTCTCATCATCATCATCATAGAAATTCAATGGGTGCACTCTAAGAAACCTTTATTTAAATTAGATGTCAAATTTGATCTTCCCATGTTTTACGATGAAAGTAATTTAGAGAAGTTTAATAATTGGATTAGGCGGATTGAAATCTACTGCAGGATTCAGTAGATCAAAGAGGACGAGGCAAAGATTCAGCTGGCCTCTCTTCGGCTGAGTAGCACCGCTCTCGTTTGGTGGGAGAGAAAATTGCGACGCAGTAAAAGTGTGCGTAATCTTCTTTCATCATGGCCTAGTTTCATTTCCGCATTAAAGGAACAATTTTTTCCTTTGGGTTATAAGCGAAAAGCATTAGTGGATTGGCAATACTTAAGGCAAGGCAGAGGTCAGGATGTTCAAAGCTTTACCAGGGAGTTTAGAAAACAAGCACTTAATTTGGGCATTGCACTTGATTCACTTGAAGTAGTAACTAAGTATATTGGATCATTACATAATTCCATTAGACATTCATTATTATTGTTTGAACCTACAACTTAGCTAGTGTAAAGGCCCTTCATCTGAAAAACAGGGGAACACCTGAACAGGATGACCACCCAAAAATATCTGCAGCAGCCAAGAGAAGGGAAGCAAAGACCTCTTCTACACATTGTGAGAAAGAGGGGCATGATGAAGAAAATTGCTGGAAGTTTCACCCTGAGCTGAGACCCGAAAGGAATGACAGAAAGGGGAAACAGAAGGTCATAACCACCGTGCAACAAAACCAAGATTCCAAGTCAGAGGAAGATGAGAAGGTCATAGCTGCAGGATTTGCACGAGGTAGGCCCATTGATTTGGGGTTTGATTCCGGCGATGAAACGAAGTTTGCAGCCCTTGGGATCGCAACAGAAGGACCCATAGATTTTGGGTCTGATTCTGTCCATGAATCAAGGATTTCAACAGACATAACGAAAAGGGCACTCCCCACAGCGAGACTCCAAGAACTTGAGGAGATCAACCACGGCATCCAAGCAAAGAATACTGAGCTAAGGAGGCTTCTATAGGAGGCAAGGGAAGAAAAACAAAGATTACTACACCAGTTTCAAGCCAAGGATGAGGCCTTGGAAAAGCTACAGCATCGATATCTGGAGGTAAAAAGCGATTCCTCGACTTCATATGATTTTAATGATGATGAACTCGTTGCTTTTGAAAAACATACTACATGGATTGGATCCAAACTATTCAAGAAGATGGGGTATCAGGGAAAGGACCTCGGCATCAAAGGCCAAGGCATCATAAACCCCATCAAAGTCGAGGAATTGAAGCATTGTGTAGGACTCGGATAGACTAGAAAGGAAATAGGAGAAAGCTCCAATACAGCTAGTAACCAACCAATGACAGACGATGAAATTCGCTCCTCACAGTCCAGCGATAGTGGGGGCCCCATAAACAATTATCGGAGGAACACCAAGGGAAAGCGTCCCAAGGCAACCTCAAAAGTTTGGAGGAAAAATAATCGTTGTAGCCATTGTAACAAAGAGGGACACCAACAAACTGCATGTCCGATGCTCCAGGCTCTGGAAACATCGCTGGAGAAGCTGAAAGTTGAACATGTTCAGTAAATGAAACCACCCTATTCACGGTGGTCTACTTTGTTAAGTTGGTTTTTCTAAGTTAGTAGCTTGTTATAGCCACCATTGTAAATCATATGTTGCAAGTAAATGTAAAAGTGATGGTGTGTTTCCTATCACTTCAAACTGCAATGATGATATTTTGGCCTTTCTTTACTAGTAGTTGAGGTATTGATTACTTTTTATGTAATCCTTGGCCAAGGAGTGTGTGCTATAAACTCTTGGTAAGGAAGGGTTGTTAAGTCATGTGTGGTGCGCATGATTGCAAAAACGATGTACTAGTTTTGCATGGAGGTGATTGAAAGTGTGGGTTGAAAGGGCACAAACAATGTGCTAAGTGTAAATGTTTTTGGGGTCCAAAAGCTCCTCAATGGGGAGGATTGATCCAGGAGGATCTCCAAACAACAGTGGCATGGAAAAATGTCAAAATTCAAACTGGTGGAAATATGGTGAACTTGACATTAGATCGAATTGCTCGTCACCCTAATTCCAACGGTGCGAACGACACTCCAATCCGAGTCTAGATGAAGAAGATAGAGGCACTCAAATTTGGGTTGACTTCTTTGATGACTGGATAGGATTAATGAAGGCACAATTTGAACTTTTCCGACGAACGGAATCCAGCTAACTCCGGCCAAATTCTGGGCAAAATCATTGCCTGTTTAAAATGACCCCTTCAGTGGAAAACCAAATTTCCAAAAATTGTGCATTTTGTTTTATTAAACAAAAAGAAAAAAGAAAAAAAAGGGGGTGGCAGGCCACCAATTCCACCACCCCAACTCATAACCAATTCAACATAATTACGGAGGGGCGAGCCATGACCCCTGGCCCCTTCCCCACACCACGGAACTATCATAACAATAAACGTGGTGGGCGGCCATGACCCCACCACCCCACAACTCACACCAAACAAGCATGGTTCAATAAACATAATGGGTGGTGGGTCGGCCTTTGGGGCATAAAACCAACCACGCCCAAACGAAATAAGCCAACCACCACTTATTACAAGAGATTCAGCCGAAGGCAGGTATAGTGGGAGGGCCACCCAAGGCGGGCCCGACCCAACCAATAATATAAAAAAGGGGTTCGTTTAAATAAAGAGATTTCATGTATAAAAAAAGGAGGCGGAGTTTGACCGCCCGACCTCCTCCCTATTAAACAAATCCTTAACCAACTCTGCCAATGGACTCATTGAGAAATCCATCAGCCAATTTTTATTTAAACGCAGTTTATCAGCGCCCCAGGGAAGAAAAGGCAGTGCACGTAGCTCGAGGCAGAATTTTGCAGGAGGGCCGAATTTTCACTTTCTCATATTTTGACAAATTTTATATGGTTTCAACACTTCTTGACGCCACGAACACAATGGCACTGTCCATTTCTCCATCAGATTTATGCATTTTTCATCCACTTTTCAGTATGGAAGTATAAAACTCCTTTTTTGTAACTAATGCTTGTACTCTTGTTTCTCATGCCACTTAATGAATGAAGGACTCCCCATTGATCGAGCAAGGCCTCGAGACATAGTCCAAGTCGGACGAACTCTGTTATCAAGTCTTGTTTTCTTCTTTCATGCTTTATGTGTTTCTCCTCTTCTCTCATGTGCACAATAAGTTTTCTATGTTAAGCTACAATTTATGCATGTAATTCTTTAACACATCTATAAGTAAAAGATTTTGGATCAAGTGGTATCAGAACAGTTCTTTTTAGATGTGAATTGCATGTTTGTATACTAACAAGAAACAAGCTCTGAAGAGGCGAAGGGAAGCTCAAGTCTTTCGATCCCGAAGTGGGACGTGCACATCGAAGGAGAAACATGGCAGATGAAGAGGCTCTTCATGAAGAGGAGCTCAATTTTTGCAAAACCTTCTATGCAATGGTAGAAAATGTAGTTCAGTTTCTTTCAAGACTAGAGAAAGCAGAAGGGAAAAGGCAGAAGAACAAGGTTCAATGCATGGAAATGGTGAAGATGAACGCCCTCCTTCTCCTTCAACGAGTGAAAGCTCTTCTTCCTCTCATCATCATCATCGTAGAAATTCAGTGGGTGCATCTAAGAGACCTTTCTTTAAATTAGATATGTCAAATTTGATCTTCCCATGTTTAACGGTGAAAGTAATTTAGAGAAGCTTAATAACTGGATTAGGCAGATTGAAATCTACTGCAAGATTCAGTAGATCAAAGAGGATGAGGCAAAGATCCAGCTGGCCTCTATTCGGCTGAGTAGCACCTCTCTTGTTTGATGGGAGAGCAAATTGCAAAGTAGTAAAAGTGTGGGTAATCTTCTTTTGTCATGGCCTAGTTTCATTTCTGCATTAAAGGAACAATTTTATCCTTTTGGTTATAAGAAAAAAACATTAATGGATTGGAAATACTTAAGACAAGGTAGAGGTCAGGATGTTCAAAGCTTTACCAAGGAGTTTAGAAAACAAGCACTTAATTTGGGCATTGCACTTGATTCACTTGAAGTAGTAACTAAGTATATTGGATAATTACATAGTTGCATTAGACATTCATTATTATTGTTTGAACCTATTACCATTGACTCGGCTAGTGTAAAGGCCCTTCATCTGAAAAACAGGGGAACACCAGAACAGAATGACCACCCAAAGAGAGTCGCAGCAGCCAAGAGAAGGGGAGTAAATCCCTCTTGTACACATTGTGAGAAAGAGGGGCATGATGAAGAAAATTGTTGGAAGTTGCACCCTGAGTTGAGACCTGAAAGGAAGGACAGAAAGGGGAAACAATAGGTCGTCATCATCATGAAACAAAACCAAGATTTCGAGTCAAAGGAAGATGAGAAGGTCATAGCTGTAGGATTTGCACGAGGTAGGCCCATTGACTTGGGGTCTAATTCCCACAATGAAACAAAGTTTGCATCCCTTGGGATCGCGGCAGAAGGACCCATAGATTTGGGGTCTGATTCTAGCCATGAATCAAGGATTTCAACGGACATAACGAAAAGGGCACTTCGCACAGCAGGACTCCAAGAATTGAGGAGATCAACCACTGCATCCAAGCAGAGAATACTGAGCTAAGGAGGCTTCTACAGGAGGCAAGGGAAGAAAAATAAAGATTGGTACACCAGTTGTAAGCCAAGGATGAGGCCTTGGAAAAGCTACAGCGTTGCTATCCAGAGGTAAAAAGTGATTCCTCGATTTCATATGATTTTCATGATGATGAATTCACTACTTTTGAAAAACATACTACAGGGATTGGATCCAAACTATTGAAGAAGATGGGGTATTAGGGAAAGGGCCTCGACATCAAAGGCCAAGGCATCGTAAACCCCATCAAAGTCGAGGAATTGCCGTGTCGTGTAGGACTCGGATACCCCAGAAAGGAAATGGGAGAAAGCTCCAATACAGCTAGTAACCAAACAACGACAGATGATGAAATTCCCTCCTCACAGTCCCGCGATAGTGGGGGGCCCATAAATGCTTATCGGAGGAACACCAAGGGAAAGTGCCCCAAGGCAACCTCAAAAGTTTGGAGGAAAAAGAATCGTTGTAGCCATTGCAACAAAGAGGGACACCAACAAACTGCATGTCCGATGCTCCATGCTCTGGAAACATCACTAGAGAAACCGAAAGGTGAACATGTTCAGCAAATGAAACCACCCCATTCACAGTCGTCTACTTTGTTAAGTTGGTTTTACTAAGGTAGTAGCTTGTTATGGCCACAATTGTAAATCATACATTGCAAGTAAATGTAAAAGTGATGGTGTGTTTCCTATCACTTCAAACTGCAATGATGATATTTTGGCCTTTCTTTACTAGCAGTTGAGGTATTGATTACTTTTTATGGCACGCAAGAACTCTTGGACAATATCGTGGGTTTCGTTGCTTGATTTTAGACGCAGAGAGGTCTCCTCCTCTCCTTCACGTAGGCTATTCAACGCATGACAGTGAATTGCACGCAGAACACTTGGACAACAACGTTTGCATTCACCCTTCACATACGTAGATAACCCTTCACAACTGCGGCATGAGTTTTTTTTTTTCCAATGGTGCTCTAGCAGCACGCAATGGCATGGACAGTGCACAACGCCTCTCCACGTAGTTCATGATTGCACTCACGCCCTTCACACACGTAGATAACCCTTCACAACTGTGGCAACAGTTTTTTAGTGGTGCTCTGCAACACACAACAACACGGATACCGTTGCTCTAGCAGCATGCAACAACACGGACAACGCTTCACGCAGTCAGTAGGTCTGGCTCTTCAGGGACGTTTTTTCTCCCCAACACGTAGCCTCTGGACAACACTTCCGTACTCCATACTCAAAAAAACAACCTCACTCTGATACCAATTGTTGTGATAATTGGGGAAATAAGGAAAGAAACAAAGATCTTAGTTACACATAGACCAAGAAAGATTCATAACTGACTTGCAAAATGAAACCAAACACACAAATAAAAACACAGGATTTACGTGGTAAAACCTTGACAAGGTGTCAAGGAAACATCCACGGGGCAGGGATCAGAATCTCTATTAATTCAACAATGATTCTCTACACTTACATTTCTCGGACATTCATTAGTTTTATACAAGCCTCCTTCGTTACATAACTGTTGTTTCGGTATAAAACTAACTAGTAGTAACTAATGCAATTATTACTCATATTTACATAATTCGTTGTCAAACTTCCAACATTAACCGATACCTTTGATCTGAGAAGGAAGAGTAAGCCAACAATAGACAAGCTTGATAAAAAAAATCTTTCGAATATTTAAGTTCTGAAATTGTGACCTGCAGTAGCCCTCTCTGTCCTCTTTCCAATTGTTACGCAGTAATTTGTCACCATTGGTCACCGTCCCTGTTACCCTAGCTTTCGCACATTGGAGGACACATTTATGGACCTGTGACCAGTGACAAAACCAAAAAACACTTGCATTGTATTCCCCTAAGTATGAACATCATATTCCCTGAAGATACCTTTTGCAGATTATCCCTAAAAAGTGCCTTTTTTCCATTAGCGCAGGTTCACAGTGTCTTGCCCGCGCCAATGACTCAGTTCCTTAAAAGGAGGCGCGCCCATTAACGCTCTGTCATAGAGCAAAGCCCACGCCACCTAAATTTGGTTATGATTTTTAGCCAGCGCGCACTGAAGTGTTTTTTCCTCTTTGTTCATGGAGTCTCTTAAAGGAAAAATCCTGAGGAAGTGGTCGAGTGTCATCTTTTTATCCATGAACAACTAAGTTCAGTGGTATGTCAGGGTAATACTAATCTCAGTTAGCGTCCTGATACAAAGCCATATCCTTCCTCCTCCATCTATAAATGCGACTGTCCCCCTGCATAAACCAACTAGTTTTTGCTAGAGTTTATTGGTGAAGTACTAAAATAAGCCTGGAAGTGATAGTGAAGAATTGAAAGTATAGAGGGGTTATGGCCTGCAAAATTAAGAGAAGAAGTCACTTTGCAAGCGTTATTTAGCTGCTGCCATCAGAGGAGGTTCAACGTCAGAACCTTTGGTTGTAATCTTTCTCTGTTTTTACTCATTAATAGACGACTATCATTATGGTTCCACTCATGTGTCTTTTAATGGTTTTTGAGTTATGTATTTTCTGACCGATATATAATTACATATGCTGGATTTTATGCTTGTGCCTGTATCATTCTTTGCATGTGCAGGTGTCCATTCACAAGGATCGTGAGGATTGTGACCAGTCGGAGCAAAGGGACGGGAGCGGCGATTCTTCTACAACTACTAGCGTTGGAATCCAGGTATACCATCACGATCGATCTCTGATTTATGTAATTAGGAACCTGCGTGTTAGCATTGTGTGATTGTTGCTAGACCCGTGTTGGGCTAGTGGGATCGCCTCTGTCCGCAGAGGGGATTTACCAGTTCAACAATTTGGCGACTCCACTGGGGAGA